>JADRCD010220678.1:0-54326 GCA_019843815.1 Montemys delectorum | reverse complement strand
CACACACACACACACACACACACACACACACACACACACACACTATACCTCAACTGCAGTGTCAGTCTCCCTCCATCAGTTCTGCTGATTCATCTCTTCCCACTACTTCTCCTGCTCTTTTTTTTTGGGGGGGGGTAGCTAATTGGTTGGTTAAGTAATGATTGATTGATTGATTGATTGATTGTTGATTGGTTATTGGTTCTCAACAGATTTCTAAGCAGTCTATAGAACACGGAAAACTCAGAATCAACTATGATCCAGTCTGTGTTTAGGAGCAGCCAAGACCCTGCCCAGGAATTCATGCCAACAGCCCTAAGTCAGGGGAGGGAGCAATGAACTAGCCCAGGATGGTTTCCTCCAAGAGATATTCCAGCCACACTGAGACTCCTAGAGGCAAGGAGCTCCAGCTATGTTCCAGACGGGCCTGAAGGACAGAACCCTAACCCCCTGCTGCTGTTGCCACTGGCTTCCCAGGGGCAGCTGGCCAACATCAAACTCATCCAGGAAGCATAAGAGAAAGGTACAACTCCCACTCCACCAAGAATGGCCAGACTGGACTTCCAGGGACAGAGCTTCAACCCCTGCCCTGGGACTGGAGGAAGTCAGCAGGGCAACGCTGGCCTTCCCTATTCAGTCATTTACCAGGTGACAGCTGCAGAGTCCCCACGCTGTCTGTGCCAAGCCATGTACACTGAGCTGGGTCTACGGAGGGGGAAGAATGGAGCCAGGATCTACCCCGATGCCACTCCTTTTGGCAAGATCCTAACCCAAGGAAAATCTCAACACACATTCTACATCGCCTGCTTGTGGCCTGCCACAGTCCTCCTCTCCTACAGCTCCACGGCCAGCTGTGTGCCTAGCTTGGCTCCGTGAACCCTCTACCCGCTTCCAGTCCCTAGGCCTTTTCCATGACCTCGGTTCCACCCACTGGGAACTCACCCCTGCTCCCAGCGCATCTGGGTTCAAGCCCTCACCCCACTATTTACTAAATGATATATCATCAGAATATTCACCCAGCCTTTCTGTGCCTCAGTTTCCCCCGCCACCCCGTGCCAGGGTAAGGATGAAATGGGTGTCAGGGTGTCAGTAAACACAAGAGGGGTGGCCCTGGAAGCCATCCAATAGGAATGACTGAGAAAACATGGGCACTGATGACCAAGCTGGCAAGCTGTTCTCAGGGTAAAGCCCAGCACCTCCGACACCAGCTAGTGTCCATAAACACTGCCTTTGTGACCCCCAAGTCACTTCAGTCTCCTCGCAGCCCTTGCTTCTTTGAAGGAGGGCCCCAAATTGTCTATAACTACATTTCCTCCAGTAGCCGTGGGGGTGCAGTTTATCTGCCCTTCACTGCCATGATGGCAGAAGCCACACAGCATGGTCCTCTCCCAGGGGTTCCCTTCCCAGCACAGGCCCCAATCCTTCCAGAAGAGGTCAAAAAAAAAAAAAAAAAGGTATTTGTCTAAATGAGCAAAGGAGCCAGTCGAGTGTAAGCTCTTGGAGACAGGCCATCCTGCCGCCTCCTTGAAGACAACCTGAGCCTTGAGTCACACAGCAGAAGAACCTCAGCTTCCTATCGCAGAAACCTTCAAAAGGCACACTTGCTGCTGGGCTGCAGTCTCTTGAGAGCACGCCAAAATGTGGGAGTTACCCTCAGACCAGACAGCTTCTAATCCTTCGGCTCCCCTTCTTGCCTGCCTCAGGCTCTCGGGAAGGAGGCCAGCTGCTGCACCGGGCAAGAGGCCAGACTGAAACTGCTGGCCCGTTTTTTTTTTTTCTGACCTGGAGGCCCAGATGTGTGCTTGGAACCCTCACCCTCGATGGGAATGATCATCGGGCCAGCCAGGAAGACTGTGCACTCCTAATGGACTGGTGACAACCTTGCCTCTTCCATGGCCCACGCAGGTGCCCTGAGGTCCCCTTGAGAGGCACCAGGGAAGAGTGACAACAGGCTTCCAGGCTTCCAGCACTAAACTGCCACAGTTTACTACATAATCCAGCCAACGAGGAAAGGGGGTCTGACTACAGGGGCCTCCTCCACCACTCTCGGTAAATGTAACAAGCCTGTTAGGGACAGAAAGAACTCAGAAAGAAAGCTCAGCTCTGCCTGCAGCTGACTGATCTTTCCCTCACAGTATCATTGTTTCCCTTTCCCAAAAGAAACCAATATGGGTTGGCCTGGGAAATACATGATCCAAGACCACCTGGTTCTGGGAATGTGAAGCTAGAATGGCTCCCCTTGTGCTGCGTGGACTCTGGACAGTCAATGACAAGAAGACTTTTAGGTCCCAAAAGTTGGAGAACTTTTTTTTTTTTTCAAAATTATATGTACAAAGCCTCCACCATGAATGATGTCTTTCCCCTGGCTCTTGGGGTACTTTGCTTTAGATCTCTTATAAAACATACTTCTTTAGGTTGTTCAGTTGATTGTGGGTGTGTCTGATCTCCCTCAGAGTGCTGTCAGAATCCTTATAGCCGGGAGACACACTCATTTCTGTGTTCCTAAGTAACGGGAGGCTCTGTAGCTTGTGACAGTAGACAGTAAGCACCTGCTGGCGTGGAGTTTTCTTGGTGGTGGTGGTGGTGATGGATTTGGGAGGGGTGGTGGTTGGTTTTGTTTTGCTTTTCTTTGTTTTCAGACTAACCTTAACCCGTGCTTGGAAGTATCACATTTCTCATCGGTAAAATAAGAACAAAAAGTCTGGGCGTGGTGGTGCATGCCTGTGACCCCAGCATTCATGTAACCCTAGCATTCGGGAGTCTAAGGCAAAAGGTCAGCACGCGCTACATCAATCTGAGGCACACAGTGAGACTGCTGCAAGCAAACCAAAAAAAAGGAGACTACTAAAAAACCATTATCTGCTTCTAAGGTCATTTTGAGGAGTCCATAAAAGTATGTGCATGAAGCACTTGACTCTACGCCTATCACAGGTAAACATGGCCACCATGCTAATAACTGAGAGTAGCCATCATTGTGGCTGGGATGGGATCCCATATGATCATGATGAAGATGATGATGATGAAGAAGATGATCATGATGATGATAGTCATAATGGTGGTGATAATGGCATAGAGATAACAGTACCTATCTGGATGGCCAAGCTATTGCTGGTGATGGGGGGGGGAGGAGCTGATAGTGATGACAGTGGGGGTATGATGCTCATCCCTGGGGAAACATGAACAAAAGTCTCCTTGTTCCAGACAGGGAATTGACAACAGACCAAAGTAACAATCCCATCAAGGTCCCACTTGGTGGGCCAGAGTTCTATTGGGGTCATTTACAGGAATATGAGTGAGAAGTCACCTACAGGAGCAGAAATGACTCAAAGACAGCCGCATCACCAAAGCCCACCCCAGCATGGGGGACAGCCCATGAAGCTGGGAACCTGGAGCTCACTGCACAGCCTGTGGGCAGCTCAACAGGTTGGAGAGCGTCCTTCCCAGGTAGCTCAGTTTGTCTGAGGCTCTTTCAGACAGGCAGCTTGTGCTTACTGCCCAGAATATCTGATCAGTTTCAGGGACTTCCTGAAGCCATTGAGTTGTTTCTTTCCTGAGCTTAAGGAACTTCCTCGAAGGATGGAATGTTCCACCTCTCTTGAATAACCTGTGTCTTTTTTTTGTTTTGTTTTGGTTTGGTTTGGTTGTTTTTGTTTTTGTTTTTGTTTTTGTTTTGAGACAGGGTTTCTCTGTGTAGCCCTGGCTGTCCTGGAACTAAATACCCTGTGTCTTAAGGAGCTTCCCTCTTAGGTGGAAGGTTCTCATCTAGAAAGAAACTGCTACCCAAAAGATGGTGGCGCTGATGGTGCTGATGGTGCTGATGGTGATGGCAGAGGTTATGGTGGAGTTGTGATAACCATGGTATCACAGTGGTGGTTATGGTGATGTGCTGGTGTTGGTGGCAATGGTGGAGACAATGATGTTGTAACAGTGATGACTTCTCTGCCTGGGTCAGCTCTGTTTAATGCAGACCATTTCCTTGCTGGCCTGAGGGTCCATTCCCTAACAGGCAGTTGGAACCCTGATGGGGCTTCTGGGCCTTAGCACAGTGATGGAGGGAGGCAGCCTCGGGAAGCAGACGCCCACACTCAATAAGGGGTTGGGATGTTTTATGTGGCATGTTCTGCCAACAAAAGGTGAACGTACTAATTTTGAAAGGAATCTGTGTGCACTCAAGCTGCCGAACAGCCATTAACACAGTGCTCAGCAGGGAAGGGGAGACACGTGGGCAGCAAGAATTTTGTATCCATTACACCAAGAGAGGCCAACAGTCACACACAGACATCTAAGCCCGGATTCTTCCTGGTTGGATTGGGGCTGTGTACAGGAGCCAACTGCAGATATACATTAGGCACCAACTGTGTGCAGTCCAGACTCTTTGAAGGGCACAGGTGGGTCAGAAACCCAAGCCAAACATAGCATGGGGGCCGGGGGAGGGGGAGAAAGCAAAATACTTAACACAAAATGCTGGCACTTAGCTGCTCGCTCAACAAATCCATCCTAAGCTAGAGTATATTAGGCTTGCGGTCAGCCTTGAAGACAGTGAGAAAGGCTCAGTCATGTGGGTCCTTGCAACCCGGTGCAGAGAGATGTTTAAACTCCCCAAGGAATGGTGGCATTTACCAGGGTCCTGCCTGCCCTCGGGTTAGAAATAAGCCTCAGATCCTAGCTACATACATGCAAGGCTGGGTATTTCTAGAAAGTAAAGGATGAGAGTGCTTTCTGTGGCTGCTGGTGGTGACAGTGTCAAGTGGGGGTGACTGGCAGCAGCAGTGGTGGGGCAGTCACTGTAATAATGGTAATGGTTGGTTGGCAATGGTAGTAAAATGGGTGTGCTATTCCTGGGGGCAGTGATGATGATGATGATGATGATGATGATGATGATGATGATGATGATGGTGATGATGGTAATGATGGTGATGATGGTGATGGTGGTTGTGATGATGGTAGTGGTACTTTGTTAATAGTGATGGTTGCTGTGGCAACAGCAGTGATAGCAAGAGCAGTGGTGACAGGGGTGATGGTGGTGGTCAGTAGGACCCAACACTATATCTGCCCTTTCTTGTCTTCCAGAATCTTGCCCCCACACCACCAGGCTGCCTCTGAGGCTGTGCAAACCCAGCAGAGTTATAATTCAATCTCAGCTCTTCTTCCCCAAGTCTGGGCTGCCTTGGACCACTCTCTGCTATTTCAGTGGAAGGCTCACGTTCCTTCTCAAAATCCAAGCTTACACACAGACACACACATGCACACACACAGACACACATACACAGACACACACACATGCACACACACAGACACACACACACATGCATACACCCACAGACACACAGACACACACACATGCATACACACACACTCACATGCATGTATGCACACATATGCACACTCACACCCACACAAACGCACTGTCTCCTGCCACATGCTAAGTAGGTCATCTCATTTCACATCCTCCTGCCTCTCCAGCTCCACAGTGAGGCTGTCAAGCAAACCCAGGCCCCTCCCTCTTAGTCACTCCTTCACTTGGGAGCTCCATTGCTCCCAGAACAAAGGCTCCTCTGGGTTAAAAAGCACCTCTGAGGACAAGGTGCCGTGGCCGATGCCTACAGTCCCAGCACTGAGGAGCCTGAGACAGGGAGTTCCCAGCTAGACCGGGCACTAGAGAAAGATGCTGTCTCTGAAATGGAAAGAAAGGGGAGAGGAAAGGGCAGAGAAAGGAAAGAAAACTTACAGTGGTCCAAAAAGTCCTGAGGACTTGGCAGCTCTCTGACCTGCTCTCTCCTCACATCCCTCTTCACTCAGCCACACTGCCTTCCTCTCCCTTCTGCGGCTGCCTGCTCTTCCTGCCCCAGGGCCTTTGCACATTACTCTGCTGCCCCAGGGCCTTTGCACATTACTCTGCTGCCCCAGGGCCTTTGCACATTACTCTGCTGCCTGGGAGGCTCTTCCAGGCCCTCTTTACTTAGATGATATCTAGCCAAAAGGCACTTTCTCCAAGAAGTCTTCCGAGACCTCTAGACTCACTCTGAGCTCCCACGTGGCACAAAGGCCTCTCTGTAGAACTGACCGGGTTACAACTGTGCTTCAGCTTGGGTGGCCATTTGATAAGTGCCAGGTCTCCTTGAAATGCTGAGGCCCGGGATGCTGCACACATAGTGTGAACAGACTCGGAGGGTACACACCCTCTCACAGTGTGAACAGACCCAGATGGTACGCACCCTCTCACAGTGTGAACAGATCCAGATGGTACGCACCCTCTCACAGTGTGAACAGATCCAGATGGTACGCACCCTCTCACAGTGTGAACAAACCTGAATGGTGTACACCCTCTCATAGTGTGAACAGTCTCGGTCTGTACACACCCTGTCACAGTGTGAACAGACCCAGATGGTACACACCCTCTAACAGTGTGAACAGTCTCGGATGGTACACACCCTCTCACAGTGTGAACAGACTCAGATGGTACACACCCTCTCACAGTGTGAACAGACCCAGATGGTACACACCCTGTCACAGTGTGAACAGACCCAGATGGTACACACCCTCTAACAGTGTGAACAGTCTCGGATGGTACACACCCTCTCACAGTGTGAACAGACTCAAATGGTACACACCCTCTCAGTGTGAACAGACTCATCGGATGGCACACACCCTCCAACCTGCATAAGCACCAGACTCACTCAAAGACAGGTGCAGGCATGGGGAAAAAAAAAAAAACAACCTGCCCAAGTCACACTGAGACACAAAGCTCCGGGGCCAAAGGGACCCTGACTACTTGGCTTCCATCTTGTTAACTGTGGAGTGGGTGGTGAGGTCAAGACTCTGAGGTGAGCGGAGGAATTCAGGAGCAATGGGCTAGGCCAAGGAAGAGTGGAGAACCTTGCTCTCTTTGCACCTGAGCTCTGATTCAAGCTGAAAACACCCTGGTGAGAAAAATGTGCTTTCCACATGTAATGCTGAGCCCTGTGACAGCACATGCAAATGTATGCAAATTATATACAAACACATTCTCTGGGGTAGGATAAGAGAAACCAAAAGCCTGGTGTCTGGGAAAGCCCTCTGAGAGGAGACCAAACTGCAGCCCCTTCTGACCCGGGAAGCTATCCACCACCATGTTGACTATACAGTGTAGAGCGTGATCACAGGTGGGAGGCCTTGCCCCATTCCCCCACTCTTGCCCTCCTGACTCCAGGGAACCTGGGTCTCTTTAAAGAGTCTCTACCCACAGTGGCTTCTTTTGACCTCACCCTGCTTTGTCTAAATCCTGGGATGTACTCTCAAAGACATGCCACGCCCATCTGAAGAACAAAGTCTAGGGCTCCTGTGGCTTGGGTCAAGTCATCCTGTTTCTCCCCTAGAGACAGGGAGGCTCGTGGATCCCCTACCCCCACCCCGTGAAGCCACTCCCAGATCTCTTATTCTCTCCAACCTGCCCAACCAACATGATCTCCTGCCCACCTCACATCTTCCCCTATATCCCTCCAACCAGTGATGCTTGGTCCACTAGGGGCAGCTTTCCACATAAGGATCTGTCTCCCCCACTGTCCAGCCGGTCTCTGGACACCAGGACCCTTTGGAATATCTGGTCTATAAATGGCTGAGTGAGAAAATCAGTGGATAGATGGAATAACAAGATAAACAGAATAAAAGGTCTGAAGATATCACGAATATCTTCTCTGAGGGTTTGAAACATAGTGTGGGCTGGGTAGATAGGCCCTTCTGCCCTGGGTGACCAGGAGGCCTGGCCCTGCCTTGGTGAACATCTTCTATGACTCCGGTCCTTCTCCCCGCCTCCTCCTCCACGACCCCACCTAATTGGCTGTCAGTGGTGTTTCCTACAGAAAGAGAGCTCTTCCTGGAAGCTCCACAGCCTGTGATTAGATCTATGGCAGCTTCCTAAGCTGCCAGTGGTTCCCATGGCAACCCGGCTGCTACCCGGCTGGTGGTGGGCCACCTGCAGGAGAGGGAGGGAGAAACGAGACAGGTGTGAGGTTGCTGCCTGGGGCAGGACTGTTGGGGCTAAACCTAAAGGCTCAGGGATGTGGGGTAAGCTATCAGCCTGAGAGAAAGGCAGATGAGGTAAGGATGGGGACAGAAGGAGGGTGAGACTTCGAAATGGGGGGAGGGAGGCAGGCAAGGAGGGAGGGTGTAGAGAGTGTTGAAGAATCAGAGGAGAAATGGGGCAAGCCCTGAGGGTAAAGAACCAAGAAGCCAGAGAGTATAGTCTGGGGAAAATGAGGCAGAAAGCAGCTCTACTTCATGTTAGCACACACCTTAATTCAATAAGAAAGAGAACACATCATTGCCCCTGAGACTTCAACCATCTGCCCCTGATCTCCCACCATCCCCAGCTGGCAGCTGAGGGCCTTGGTTGGTCAGTGATGGAACCCACTACAGCTATGGGAACCTTAAGAGGGCGGATTCATTAGATGTTTGAAAGGCCAAGGGGCTTCTTCAGAAACTTCCCACATGGCTAAGGACCTCCATCCGTGATGAGGTTACACGGTGCAGACCACTGCCACTCTGCAGCAATGAGAACGGAGCAGGGCCATCTCCAGATACCTACACGAGGTCTGCCACTGATGGTGGCTCTGAGGTCCCAAGTCACCTGGTCAGGATATGACAGCAAGAAAAGGTGACAGTCTAGCATTGAGGAGTCGGAGCACTGTCCCAAGTCACTGGCTAGTCTTGGACCCCTTGACAGTCACCCTTATAATAAAGAAGGTCAGACTGGACCTTCAGCTGAACGCTTCACTTCCAGTTCCCGAGATGAGATGTGTTCTCACGTTTCAGCAAGTCTGCTGGCCTCAGGCTTGGAGCCAAGTACTTCAAAAATGTCTATGGTGGAGCTGGGAGTACAGTTCAGTTGGTTGAGTGCTTGTCTGTCATGCACAAAGCCCCGAGTCCAATCCTCCTGCGTTGAATAAGCACAGGTATGGTGGAGCGCACCTGCAACCCTGGCATTCAGAAAGTAGATAGAGGAGGACCGGAAGGTTGGGGTCACCCTTAGCTTCCGAGCAAGTTCAAGGCCAGCGTGGGACTTGCATAACCCTGCTTCAAACCAAACCAAAGCAAACATGTCCCTCTTGGCTTCTTTATTATAGCTTTAAGCTCAGACAAGGCCACTCACTGAGGTGGCGTCACTCAGTGCCCTCACTGAGTGGTCAGCAGCCACTGGGGGCATACATCCTGTCTCAAGGAAGCCCTCTCTTCCAAATGAGCTTAGAGTCACTGGACAGGAGGGGGTCACATGTCTACGCCTACACAAGGATAATGGGCTGCTCTAGGCATTTCAATGGGAATTAACCCAGGACTGCCATTATTCCACTTCAGAGCCGTGGAAGTGGAGAGGCACAGCAAATGCCTCACATTCACAGCTGGTGAATGGAAGAGCTAGATTTCCGACTCTCTCCCAGGCAGCCCGACTTCAGGATCTAGGTTCTTCTGTGCACACAGGTCTGCCTGTGCAAGCACAGACTCTTGGCTCTCAGCACCAGACTCTGCTTCTGAGAGCTGGGGTGGAGCCTGGGCCAGGACTCCACCATGCTTTGAATGACACTGAGTTACCATCAACTGCTGGGACCAACCATGGTGACTCTGATCTGCCGAGCCTGTGTCCCACTCCTAACCTTGTGTGACAGAGCCATAGAACTGATGGTCCCTTAGCCACATGGACCAAAAAAGGAGACAGAGAGAGGGCATACGTGAAGATGCACGTACCATATGTTCTGCATGCTTACACCCTCTATACGTGTGCAGTGGGTTTTTGTATTCTTGTTATTAACCGTAAGCACACACGTGCTCGCGTTGAATGTAAGCTACCATAGGTAAGGGTTAGAGGCACGAGGAAGGCATAAAGTCACTCAAGCATCCCTTCGGGAGATTGCATCCAGAACATAGGAAGAACCCGACAAAAATCTGACACACACTTAGCATGCACACACATTAAGTATACCTATGTGTGCTTACGGTTAATAGCAAGAGTCCAAAAGCCCGCTGCCCACATACAGGTGGGGATGTAGGCATGCAGAGCACACGGCACATGCATGCACAGACACTGGCTCTGTGTTCCAAGGGGTTTTTCACACCGCTGGTTTCCTGAGTGTGTTCTCAGGGATTCTGCGGGAGTCTACAAATGGTCTTCCCCTCCCAGGCTTCCTTCAGAGAGTCTGGGAGGGAGCGGGGAAGCACTACACTATGGCTCAAGCCTGGCATTTAGAGCAATCCGAGTCCTTTGGGGACAATCTCCGCTCATGCCTTTGTCGGGTGGCCTTGAGTGAGTCACTTAACCTCTCTGGGCCTGTTTCCACCTTCAGAAAATGAGGGGAACACAATACCTACATCTCAGGATAGTTGTAAGAAGGAAGGGTTTGAAGCCTACAGCCACACTTCTGACTGCAGAAAGGGCTGTGTGGGAGAGAGCTGTGACAGGGGTTTTATACCGGCCATCATCACTGGGTTCTGCTTCTGGCAGAGTCTCCAGATGTGCATGTTTGTCAAACATTTGAGACCGAATCAATGTTTAATCCACCGCAGACCCAGGTCTCCCTCCCACCACTGTGGCTGTGGCCGTGTCAATGCTGACTGACTGACTGACTGCCTCTGTTCCAGAGCCCAGCAGGCCCAGCACTGTTGACAGCATCCGAGAACACTCAACGCCTCCCCCTGCAGCTACAAATGTCGGGCTGCTGATTATAAATTGTAGTGATATGTAATTTTCATTTAGGGGGTTGTATAAACTCATAGGATCCATACTGGGTGTAAGCAGCTGTAATTCACACTGCTCTGTCTCCTTCTGGGGAAAGGAAAGGGCACCAGAGGCCTAGCTTGGCACATCTCTCTAAAGTCAGCAAGGACAGCCCCACACTCAGGGACATGAGGTGTCAAAGACAAGACTGCCCTGGGGGCAGCTCCAGAGACCACTTCCAAAGGAGACCAGCTCCTGTAGACCCCTCATGCTCCCCTCTCTCCCCTCTACCAGCCATGCAATCATGTGTCCAAGTTCAGATCTGTCTTCCATTATTGTCTCCCTGCATGAGGTTCCCTGAGTCTTGTCAGCTCCTGGAGCCTCTGCATATCTTCTGTGAAACTGAGCCCATGCAAAGCCCATGTCAGGGGCTGGAGAGACGGATCAGCAGTTAAGAGGGTCTACTCTCTCGTAGAGAACCCAAGTTCCATTGCCTAGCATCACTGTAGGTAGCTGGAAAGTCTTTAACTTTCCAGACTCGGGGAATCTGACTCCCTCTTCTGGCCTCCTTGGGGGACTGCACTCACGTGCATACGCTCAAACACAGATATACATATATGCAGATTTAAAATAGAATCTTTTTAAAATAGAACTACATCATAGGGTGCTTGGGGAACACATTGATCCCCGGATATCTGGTGATGATTCCAGGGTTAGTAAAGACCCCAAAACCTGCAGGTTCTGAGTTTACATACAAAATGGTACAGCATTTGCTCATGACCTGTGTGCATCCTTCTGTGTCTCAGCTACTTATAATACCTGGTACAATGTAAAAGCTATGCAAACAGTTGCTATACCGTCCTGTTTAGAGGATCATGATAAGACAAAAAAGTCCACTTTGTAGTGGGTTGGCCGAATGCTGCTTGTACTCCAGTGCTAATTTGGGGCCCCCAAGACTGGTTGCCCCAGAGATGAGAGAGTCTACACACAGACACTAGTGACCCTGCCCCCAGTTGATTGTGATTGGTAAATAAAGATGCCAGCAGCCAATAGCTGGGCAGAAGAGGCATAGGTGGGGTTCAGGTTTTTGTGGGCTTTGAGAGGGACAGGAGGAGAAGAAGGTGCAAGAGAAGAGAAACGAAGCCACTATGGGTTAAGGGTCAAGAGAGTGTGGCTCTGAGGGCTGCCCAATTGGAGCTAAGAACAGCCCAGATGAAATAAATAATAAATACTAAGTAAAGAGTAAGTAGTAACTCAGGGTTGTCGATTGGAAAGCAGATTCTAAGTGCATGGAGCGGGTCTGCAGCTGTCCAGCTACTGTGTTGCTTAAGGTTTGTGGTAAATATAAAGGCTGAATGTGTCTTTCATCCAGGAACTCAATAACCTAAGGCGGGGTAGAGGCCCCAGGATGAGATTTAAATAATTTACTACTACACACATTTGCTCAACACTGCCATATATTTCTCTGAATATTTTTCATATGTCTTCAGTTGAATCCTTAGATATAAGCTCTGTAGATAGGAGGTCAGCTCATAAATCACTGGCTTGTGACAAGGGCTTAATAACTGGAAGTGAGGATTCTTCGCTGCAGTTAGTTGCTCGATTAAGTAAGGTTCCCCCTTCACCCTGATTCTAGTGTCATCAGCACGCCTCGAAACGTCGTAGTCCCTGGCTTCTCATGATCATTCCTGTGATCCTCTCATAAAGATCGATGAGAATTCTCCACTCAAAGGCAGGAGCAGGGTCTGGGAAGGGACTCAGTCAGAAACACGTTTGCCTTGCAAGTATGAGGACCTGAGTTCGGATTGTCAGCACTCACATAAAAATCCAGACACTACCACGTGTGTCTATAATTTCAGTGCAGAGGAGGTGATGACCGGTGCGGGGGTGGGGGTGGGGATGTCCCTAGGACCTGTCAATTAGCTGAAGAGGGGACTCCAGCTTCAATGAAAGACTTTGTCTGGAAAAGCAAAATGCTTAGTGATCCCTAACAGCAGCTGATGTTGACCTCTGGCACACACATGCACATACGCCGACACATCCGTGTGTGCATAAGTATGAGCGCAAGCACACACAAACATGTACACACTCACACAAGCACTTGAAAGTCATTTCTCCCGCATAAATTGTTCCTTCAGGAAGGACTTCTCATCGAGCCCTGCACCCTACAGAGATTCAGAGAGCTGTGCTAGATGTTACCTCCCCTACTCCCCCAGCCCCAATGGCTCTTAAGAACTGATGATCCAGACCATTCTATGTGCTGCTTGCTGAGGTCGTTGCTCCAGGCAGGACAGGACAACCACAATCATGAAGCAAGGCAGCTGCAATCACCGTCCTGGGACCATTGTGAGGTGGGGTCTTAAATATTTCCTTAAGGAGGAAAGAAGAAGGAAGAGTCAGGAGATTCCTGAGGCCCCTCCCTCTCTGGGGCCACGCCCCTTTTCTTAACTCCTCCCCTCACTGAGATTTCTGTTGCCTTTATATAAGAGGTAAATAACCAACTGGGTGGGGTAGCTGCCCCTGATGACTCCAGCACGGCTGCAGTTCTGGGGTTACACAGACTTGGGGTGGCACTGTTTGGTGACACAGCTGTCCAAGAGTGACCTATGGTTCCATAAGAAACCCCAGTCAACTCACTGCCTTGCCAAGCTAGAACTGGATGGAATCCTTTCCTGGTCCATTGTGCCCTCTCTATTTGGAGTGAATACATGGTTTTCTATGCCTCCCAATGAATTCATACAACATCTGCACCCCAGAGTTAGTACAACTTGGGTAACTAAGTTCACAATCTACCATTCATGACAGTACCATCTGCTACCCGAGCTCTCTCAAGCTGGCATGAAAATATAGACTCCCATTCTTAATGTGCCTAAGTCGCTCTTCCTCTGGGATGTGCAGGCCATGCCATCCTATATTCCAGTAGTTTCCGGCATGCACTGGAACTGTTCATATGCATGAACCTCCCCTCCTAGGCAGCTGTCTCAAAAGATAGCAATCAGTCTTGTCTCAAGGCTAGCATTCCAACAACCATGTTCAATCTGGTCTGCATGGATGGACAGATGGATGGATGGATGAATGAATTAGTGAATGAATGGTGGGAGATAGGAAATGAAGCAATGATGATAGGTGGAAGAACTGAATGGGTGGTATGTGAGTGAGCAGGGTGTGGGATTAAATGTCTGGGTGGATAGATGGATAGATTGCTGAATGAGCTACATTTCTCAATCCCTCTGTCTATCCCTTCCTCTCTCATGTCTTCTCTCTTCTTCTCCTCCTCCCCCTCTTCCTTCTTCTTCTTCTTGAGACCTGAAAAGTAAGCCTTGGGTGGATTCACAGATGGACCGGTGGGCAAATCCATGAATCAGCCATACATGTATGTCTGAGTCAATGAGTGAATAGATAAACGACTGGAACTTGGCTGTCTTCTCCTGTCCTGGTGGACTCACCCATCTCAATATAAAAATCCCTGCCTCGATGCCTGGAAGGTTCCCTGCAGGCTGCTCACTCAAAGCCTCAGGAGAGTGGACCAACCCCAGACTCACCCATTCATGCAGACCACCTGCCAACAACAGCTAGTGGAGTACAGGCGGAACGGGACCAGCTGGAGTAGCACAAAGCCTGCATCTCTAAGCACCCTCTACTTACATTTGATTGACACATTCCTAGAAAATGCTTCTTCCCCAGCCCCGTTCCCCCACTCAGCCGGACTCCAGTGAAGGTACCTTCCTGAGGCTGACTGTGAACCTCCTGGGAGAAACCCCAAGGCAGTCAGTCTTCTTCCACGTCTAAATTGGGCTTCTCCAGTCTTCCATCCCTTTCCACATCATCCCCGTCGGAGTGCCGTGGGACTGTGTGGGCGGCTTTGCCCTCTCAGTGACAACCTAATCCCACTGCTGTGCCAACTGTGCTGTGTGTGTGGCTCTACCCAAACCCTACAAACTAGCAGACATTGCTGTTTCATCCTGCAGAAGCCAAAGTAAAGGCAACTGATCTGTCTCCATTCGCTTTCTGAAGCTTGTTTCCCTTGGCTTAGAGCTGCCTTTCTAAAATACACTCAGAACCTAGAGGCTTTGGTTCTAAATCAAGATACATTTCAGAACCATCAGATGCTGAACCACAGCAGAATAGGCAGACTTTCTCCTCTTCTTACTGCTGAGTACAGCTAGGGAGCTCAGACACGATATCTAGAAGACGCGTAGAGTCTAGAAGAGCTCTCCTCTAGGCAAGCTTGCTTAGTCCCTGTCTCAGGGACTAAGTGATGGCCTGTAGCCAGTTGGTTTTCTTTGTCTTGAATGTCTTAGGCTAGCAGCTGAGGACACCCTGCACACTGGTAGGTCCAACAGGACAAGATTTTTTTAAGATTGCTCCAAGAGAATCTTGCTGTGCCTGGACCAAGAAAGGGTAGGAACCTCAGACATGAGAAAGTTCTGGATTCTAATTACCCATGTCAGTCAAACACCAAGGAGAGGCCAAGCCAGGGCACCTGGCACCCCACCCTCACCAGGCTATGAGGAGGAAGTTCCATCTACCCCTCCTCACAATATCAAAGAAAGCAACGGACAGCCAGGACTCCTGTCACACCAGATGGTCACACCCTGTTATGGTTTGATTATAAAATGGCCTGGGAAAGGCGAAGTTCAATTCCCAGAAACCATAACTGTCTGTAACTTCAGTCCTAGGAGACCTGATGCCCTCTTCAGGCCTCTGCAAGCACCAGGCACTCATACAGTGCACAGACAGACATACAGGCAAAATATGCAACATAAACATTTTTTTAAAGTTTCACGGATATGTAGAACTATAACAACTCTAACATTTATACCTTCACAATACCAACAAAGGAGAAAGAGAGTAATCAAAATAAAAAAGTGAGCCGGGCAGTGGTGGCGCACGCCTTTAATCCCAGCACTTGGGAGGCAGAGGCAGTCAGATTTTGAGTTCGAGGCCAGCCTAGTCTACAGAGTGAGTTCCAGGACAGCCAGGACTACACAGAGAAACCCTGTCTCAAACAAACAAATAAATAAATAATAAAATAAAAAAGTGTCTGAAAATTTCCAAATTTTGGCCAACAACCTAAACCTATAGTTTCAAAAGCTAGGATAGGTTTAAGGAACTCCACACTAAGACATACCACAAATCAAACTTCAGTAAACTAGAGACAATGAGATGCTGAGCTCTGAGTGTGTAGAGCACTAGCCTAGTGTGATCCAGATCCTAGGTTTGATCCTTAGCCCTGCAAAAATGGAAGAAGGGAGAAGGAGAGGAAGGGAAGACAATGAAAGCAAAAAGTTAATAACTGGGAGAAAAAAGTCCAGACGACTGTGGTTGCCGAGAAACACAAAGCCCAGATGACTGTGGTTGCCGAGAAACACAAAGCCCAGATGAACATGACACAACATTTACAAAGACTGGGAATTCTATGTCTGGTGAAATTATACTTTAGGAATCATGAAAAAGTCAAGACATTATCAGACAGGACTTAGGGTACAGTTCACTGCTAAAGGACTTGCCTAGCATGTACAAAGCCCTGGCTGCAACCTTCAGTATCACTGTTTAAAAAGATATTACCAGGGAAAAGGAAAATAGAGTGAGAAGAACATTCTTCGACTAATAAGGAAACAGAACAATCTTGGGACATGAGGAAGGGAGAGCCTAAAAAGCAGAAATAAAGTTCTGCATTATGGGCATCTTTATTCATGAGTTCTCTAGGTCAAAACTGATAACTAAAGCAAAAGGTGTAGCGTTGTCCAACGTCGTTCTCAATATATGCAAAAATGGGATGCTTGTAACTTTCAATTCAGAAGGAAAGAGACCTCAAAGGAGGTAGCTTCTACATCTCACTCATACTGGTAAAATGGCAACAAGACAATAAGCTATGCATATACAAAGTAATACCTAGAAAAGGAATTTTAAAGATGTACAAAGAGATGCACTCAAATACACTTTATAGATACCAAAACAGAATTCTAGAAAATGCTCAAGTAACCCACAAGAAAGCAAAAAGGAGAAAACAGAAATTATATACAGAAAATAAACAGAAAGGAAAATTTTAAATGGAGATAAACCCAACCAAACCAATTACATTAAATGTAAATGGTCTAAATATATTCACTAATAGACACGGATTTGCAAAGTGGGTTATGAATTAAATTGATCCACCTGTATTCTGTGTATAAGAAATTCACTTTAACTATAACAGTAAGTAAGGGTGTGTGGCCTGACCTAGCATGTGCTCAGCCTTGAGTTTAATCCTAAGTTCTGCAAAACAAAACAAATCAATATAGTGACTAATGATAAAGGCACAATGAGAGAAAACATTGAAGAAAATATATGACTATACTTATCAAAAGGAAGTAGGGGTGCCTATGTTAAAGTAGTATAGGAGGGTGGAGTAATCCAAACTGAAAATCATTTTATTTTCTAATATTTTGAAAAATTAAAATATTTTCTAATAGGCAAATAGTTTAATAAATTGTACATCTATCCTATGGAATACTACTCAACAATAAAATGGAACCAAGTATTTATCCAAGCAAAAGCTCATAATGTCATTAGGTCCATCTATCTGGTTTTTTTTTTTTTTCTTTTTTTTTTTTTTTTTTTTTGGTTTTTCGAGACAGGGTTTCTCTGTGTAGCCCTAGCTGTCCTGGAACTCACTCTGTAGACCAGGGTGGCCTCGAACTCAGAAATCCGCCTTCCTCTGCCTCCGAAGTGCTGGGACTAAAGGCGTGCGCCACCACCGCCCGGCCATCTATCTGTTTTTAAATCTCCTTCTTTTGCTCTCAAATCATCTTTGGACCTCCTTTCATACACACACACACACACACATACACACACACACACACACACTCTGTCTCTGTGTGTATGTGTATGTTTCTCTGTCTCTGTCTCTCTTTGTGTGTCTCTGTCTTTGTCTTTCTCTGTCCTTCCCTCCTCTCCCTCTCTCCTCCCCCTCCCGTTCCCCTCCCCTCGCTTTTTTGGGAGTGCTGTGCCTAGAGTCAAAAGCTATGGGGAGAAGGGGAGAGATGGAGGGATAGAGATGGAGGAAGGAATGCAGTGGTAAAAGACCCTCAGGATAAGCTGTGGCGCTTGGACTTGGCCCAAAGGTAGTAGAGGCAATGGAAGAATTTCAAGTTGGGGACAAGATCATTATGTCTCTGCCTTTGAAGGCTAGAGCAAGAGGAAATGAGGGGCCTGGAAGGTTCTGGAGCTCCCTCAGGCAAGTCCTGGGAGAGTCCAGAAAAGGATACTGACGGCCTTGCAACGCACAGCTCCCACTCACCCGTCTCTCTTTCTACTCAGTGTCCATTAAGCCCCAAGTGGGTGGAGTCACCAGGAGCAGGGCTCTGAAGACACCCAGGTTCAGCCACTTATCAGCTGTATCACATTTAATCTCTCTGAGTCGCCACATCGTTATCATAACAATGGGCCCTTGTGAGGCTGGAGAAATGGCTCAGTGGTCAGGTTAACAGGATGCCCTGCTGTAGCAGAAGACCTGAGCTGCACTGCCAGCAGCCATATCAGGTTGCTCATGCCACCTGTAATTCTAGATCCAGGGCATCAGATGACCAGTACTGGTCTCCACGGGCATCTGCATGCACACAGACATACCCATACACAGACACACGTATACACAGGCACACGTATACACAGGCACACCCATACACAGACACACCCATACACAGACACACGTATACATGAGGTTATTCAAAATAATTCTAAATTGGATTTTAAATGATTAAAAATAAAAGTTCTTTAAAACAACAACAACAACAAAGCAGGTCATTGTAAAGTTAGGAGAAAGGGTGTGTGTGTTCCCTGTTCCAGGCATAAAATGAGCACTAAGTGCTAATGATTTCGGCAGTGTGGTAAGTAAAGACAGTGGGGACCAAAAGTTCTCATGACAGTCACACCCCCTGAGAGAGTCTATCTTGAGGAGAAGACCAGGAATCCCACGCACCTTACCCGGCTTTCATTTCATGATGTTTCTTCCACAAACATTTCCCAGCCCTTTAATTTTCAGCACCATCGCAGCTTGGGATTGAGCAGGGGGATTGGCAGATGCTCCTGGTTTAGAAGGGGGGACTCCCAGTTTAGAAAGGAACACCTTCACTGTTACCCCAAGACTCCAGTTTCTCCTCCACCCTTAAGTGGCCTTGACAGTGAAACCTGATCCAGTTTCTTCTCGAAGACCCTGTGGTGGCAAAGGACACAGGGCCCTACCTCCACCTCCTGTGACTTCCCTTACCTCTTCCACTCTTTCCTCCCCTCCATGCTCCTACTCTACTGAATCCTCCTTCCTCCTCCTCCTCCTCCTCCTCCTCCTCCTCCTCCTCCTCCTCTTCCTCCTCCTTTTCTTCCTCCTCAGCCTTCCAACAGAGCAGGTAAAGCCCCTACCGAAGAGCACAGCCCCCAAGACTCACTGCCCGGGGGCCAGGATGGAAAGGAAGTTGGTCCACAATAGCTCTTGGGTGCCAGGAGATCTGAGTTCGAGTCTTCATTATGCCGCTAACCCACCTCCTCTCTCCCATCTAAGAATGGCTTCTAAGCTCCCTAAGGGCCTCCCACCTCTGCCCAGGTGCCTCTGCCAAGCCCTCCTTCCCTCCCCTCCCCCCGCACCCAATACTAATCACACCCTGCTCTTCTCCTTCTGAGTTGTAGCCCCAAACCTGCTTCTTCCATGAGTGGCTTGGACTGCTACTGCTCCCGGTGCCCCCAGACACCACTTCCAGTGCAGTGCCAAGCACCACCCCCCAGGCCCCACATACAAATAGCTGACATGATGGGAGACTCCAGCGTTGGCGGTGGCCCCGCCTCCTCCTCAGAGGCCCAAAGGAGAAGCCCCAGCCTGCCTGAGCCAACTGCAGAGGCTGGCCAGAGCTGGGGTTTAAAAATACAATACGAGCGCCTGAGGACCCTCCGTGCCAGGTGCCCACTCGGCCCACAGGCTGTGCTGCCCACTCTGCAGATGCTTCCATAGCCACTGGGGGTGGCACAAAGGGAACATAGTAGGGGGGGTCAGTCCAGAGAGGGGTCCGGGGGCGGCTAGTGAGGGGGATGGACACTCCTCAGAGCTCAGACCATAGCACAGTGTGTAGGCCATCTGGCTATCCCCGTTTCTCCTGTCCCCAGAGAGAACCAGGCAGAGTTGGCTCTTCCTCTACCATGGGCCCCAAAGCACAACAGGCCTGAAATCTAGTGCATGGCTAGGAACTGGCTGTGTGAGTTTGGATAGGCCACTTGCCCTCTCTCAGCGTTAGTGTCTATTTGTAAAATGGGGACAGGGACAGTACAGATTTCATAGGGTTTTCTTGAGAGTTGGAACGGTGCCTGCAGCACCCGGCTGGAGGAAGTGTTCAGCCAGTGGCAGCCTCCATTGTCACAAATATTAAGATGATGGGTGTCTGCTAAAACATATCCAGGTGTGACTGGAGTTGAGGAAACGAGATGCCCCAATCCCCCCCCCTCGACAACCTACAGAAACCCCAAACCCCTTCCTGTACCAGTGCAGCTGACACTGGATTCCTTTCTGAGTGAGTGGACCCAGAGAGGACAGTGTCCAGAGAGTGAGCCAGAACCTAGTACTGTGATTCTCCTCTCTAAAACAAAAGCCCTATGTCCCTGGAGCTGGGAGGGGTGCTGGGCAGCTCCAGGCTAGCCTTTGTCAGATTTCTAGAAAGGGAAACAGGTCCAGAAAGGCATGGGATTCGTCGAATCATAAAGAGCAAGGCCCACACTGGGGCTCTAGGCCCTGACCTGGCTACTCCACACCAGGCAAGCAGCAGCTTCTATGTTCCCTATTTACACCAGCCCCGGTTCTGGTCCCGGGTGGACAGCTGAGCGACGTGGGTGTGGGAGCCTGGCGCTCTGCTGGGCTTCTGCTGGGTGCTGAGGGCCACTCTGTTCCCAGTCCCCACCGGGGCCTAGTTTACCCTTATGTAACCTGCTGCTCATTATGTAACCCACTGTTGCAGCTGGCTAAAGCAGCAGACCAGGAGCAGAGCGGGGCTGGAGAGAGGCCTCACAGAGGAAACACTCTGGGCCTGGTTAGGGCCTGCCACTGCCTGAGAAAGAAAAGAACCCCAGAGAGGACTGGAGCCTACAAGTAGGCATGGAGTCTACTGTATAGGGCAGGGACTTCAATGTCCTAGGGTAGTGAGCCGTCCCTCGTGGAGTCCCCAGAGTGTCACTCAAAGATGGGAGGGCAAGAAGTGGAACTCATGTGTTGCAGGTGGATGTCAGGGCTGAGTATGAACTGCACCATCCTGCCTGGGGTAGCCAGGATGCTTTTGATATGTCAATTCACTTCTCTGGTCTCAGTTTCTTTATCTGGAGAATGGGACTAAAAAGCCCAAACTCATTGGTTGCTATGGATAGTAAACAAAACTCTTAACCACCAATTTATCTGGTTCAAATATGTGTACAGTCAACAACACTCATTTGTCGTATGGAAAAACTGAGGCCCAGGTCAGGGCGTACACCGATGGATTGCATGACTCCCCCAAACAATACTTCAGAGTAGACTTAAGTATCACCTCCATTTGACCAACGGAGAACCCAGGGCCCAGCAACTTAAGCTCACAGACTTGGGAAGTGGTGAGGCCAGGATTTGAACCTAGACATCTGGCTCAGAGTCTGAGCTCTTCAGGACCAAGAGACTGAGACTGCAGTGGGCAGAGGTTAAGATAGACAAAAGGTGGGCAGGTTCTGGGAAGGCTTGTCACCATCCCCTAGAGACACGAACATCCTCTGCCTGGCCTCAATCTCGAAGCTGCTACGCTAAGTGACCTTGAGCAGTTAACTCAGTCTCAGTCTCGGGGCTCCCATCTATCTGAACAGGGAGCCAATGATTACCAGAGCAGTCGTAAGGAAGCACAAAAATAACAAGATGGAAACTGCCTTTCAGCAAAGAATGAACGTGTCCCAGGACACACGTCCCCTGGCTGCCACAGACCTGGCTTCCCCAGCTCCCTGCTCTCTCCCACTCAGCAGGAACCGGGCAACCAGACACCAGAGGCCCCTCAGCTCCTTCTGCAGCGTGAGGCTCCAACAAGCTGCTTCAGGATAGGGGGGCAGAACTGCTCTCCTCCCAGACCCCCTGCCTGCCTTCGGCACAGCAGGAGCCGGCTCTGTGGTTTGTGATTGTCCTCATGCTCAGTCTTCATGGCCACCCCCAGGCCGCTAGGATCCATCTCCCTGGCTTGGCGAATGAGGAAGCTGAAGTTCAGAGAGGTTATGTCACTAGCCTGGTGCTACACAGCTGAGCTAGAATTCAACCTGGCTCTACTGCTCCATGGTCTCAAGAGCCTGTGCCTCCATGAACTGGGCCTTGGGCCCTTTCGACAGAGACAGTCGGTGCTCAGAAAGAGGGCTCGGCAGGTAAAGGCTTCTTCTGCCACTGAGGATGTGAGTTCAAGCCCGAGCGCCCCCTCCTGCAACACACACACACACACACACACACACACACACACACACACACACACACGGTGAAAGGAGAGAACCAGCTCCCACAGTTGCCCTCTGATCTCCTTGTGAATGTCATGGCACATATACATACGTAAAGAAAGAAAAATGGGGAGGAAGAGATGGGGAGAGAAGGAGGGGTGGGAGAGAGGGAGAGGATGGGGAGGAAGAGGGGGAGGGGAGGGAGGGAGGGAGGGAGGAAGAGAGGGAGGGAGGAAGAGAGGGAAGGAGAGGTTTGGGAGTAAATGAACCCCAGAACTCTCTGTAGACCAGGGTAGCCTGGAACTCAGAGATCTGCCTACCTCTACCTCCTGCGTGCTACCTCCTGATCAAAGGTCCCCACCCCCAGATGACTTTTTTTTTTTTTAAATGAAGGTACTTCTCTGAGATGTCCCAAGACCTAGGCCAAGCTGCAAACTCGGGGTAGCTGCCCAGGGGGCGCCCTTGCTCATCGCCTGCTGCCCAGATCTCTGCTAGGACCCATAAGTGAGGACTGAGACATTCAGCCCTCAGGAGAAGCCAGACGGTGACACCATGAACTAACATGGAAAAGTTGATGCCAGCGAAGTCAGGAAGCAGCTCAAATCAGAGAGAATGGGGCCAGTGTGCACCCTTCTCCTGACTCAGGTTCCCAGGGGGTGCAAGACAAGCCTGACCCCAGGGGGTACAAGAAGTGAGGACCCATAAGTCCCTAAGCTTCGCCAATCACCAGAACACTGGCATTCTTCCTAAAACTTCAGATGTCTGGCCACGCCCCTAGGAGAGGTAGATATGGTAGACAGAGCCTGGAGGGGCTTAGAAACCTGTGTACATTTTACCCCCTATGACCCTTGTCCTATGTCACTGCAATGCTTGTGGGAAGATAACCACAATACAGCCACATCACGTGACCCCTCTGCAGCTGCAAGCAGCTGTCCCACCCATAAGCCCTTTTATCTAGGACAGGGAGCTGAGAGCCCAGCCCTGGCTTTACAGAGAGATCACTGAGGTCCCCAAAGCCTTAGACACACCAGGCTGTGTCCCCACCAAAGCAGGCATCTGTCATGCTTCCCAGCCAACCCTGGGTGTCTCTGCTGATTAGAACTTCCTTGTTGCCACGGCAACCTCCCTAGGGACGCCTGCCCTACTTTGCATCCCTGGCTTAGGGCAGTCAGCCTGAGCCCACCCCTGAGACCAAGGAATGGGATAAAGTCCACTCCCTGGAAGAACAGACCCCCCGCCCAGGGAAAATTAAAACTCCCTCATTCGGATGCTGGTCAACCTTGAGCAACGTCAGCAACACGCCCCGGCTGAGCCAGGTCCTAGCAAAGGAGAACCAGCTGGCCCATGCCCTTGTAAGGGGAGCAGCTTGCCTGCCAGGACTCTCTGCGCATGGGCAGTGGGGAGAGGGGCCCAAGTGGCGGGTGCCTCTCTCAGCCCTTTCCATGCAGGGAGTCCTAGAGGCCTTCCATTAGTCTTAGGGAGGTCCCAGGATCACCCCATTTTAGAGATGAGGACACAGAGGCTCAGAGACATTTAGAAACTTACCCACTAGCTGTGGAGGTGGCTCTGTCAGTAAAGAATTAACCTTGCAAGTGTGGGAACATGAGTTCAAGCCACAGAACTCGAGAAAATGAGGGGTGTGGGAGCATGCTCTCAGAATGCTAGCGGTGAGCAGGTGGGGAGAGGTGAGGCCCTGGGGCCTTTGCTGGCCAGTCAACCCAGCCAAGCTGGTGAGCATGAGCTAGTATCTCAAGAAAATAAATAAAAATAGATAAAAAGACGATGAAAAGGAGGATGAAGAAAGAAGAGGAGGAGAGGAAAGAAGAAGAGGGAGGAGGAGAGGGGGAATGGGGAGAGGGGAAAACTTGCTTAATATCACCCAACCAAGAATCAGCAAGCCAGAAGTTGGATGCAAGGAACTCTAAGCCACACTGTAGAGACCTTGTAAAGAGAGCTTTACCCACCACCTGGTTCAAATGAGTCCCTTGGGGACCTATTTGTCCCCGAGGTGACAGGTTTCTGTTGGAACCGAGGAATGAAAGGAGGGGGCAAGTTGTACAGGGACTCAGCTGGGACCTACAGTCATGGTGGTCAGCACTGGACAGGCAGGTGCAGTGGCCCTAGGGTGTCAGTCCCTGAGAAAGCTGAAGCATTCCAGGCAGTCCCCCCACCAGGGGACAGCTTGGGACAGATGCACACACACTCAGCCACCTGCCTGGCCCATACTTATAAGCGGAATTGTCACTCACTTACACACTCATGTGGAGGGAAAGACCTGGGCCAGGGACTAGCTTAACCCTTACTGTACTTGCAGGGAAACTCTTTCATTTCCCAGATAGCTCAGGACTTGGGAATGTGAATTACAGGCCACTGCCTGAGTTCAAATCCCAATGCTCCAACTTCCTCATGGTGAAACCTTAGACTGGCTGTGGGAGCTTGTTGGCTTTCGTCACTGTGACAAAATTCCTGAGACTGCCAACCAGAGAAAAGGTTTCTTAGGCACAGTCTGAGGAGTTTTAGCTCATGACATTTACATCTGCCACTTTAGGCCTGTGACAGCTGTAGTCATGGGAGGGAGGGGTGTGTGGTGGGAACAATCCTCCCCTTGTGGTAGCTGGAAAATTAAAAGGAGAGAGGAAACTCCTTCAACGGCATGTCCCCCAGGGACCTGATTTCTTTCCACTACCTCTTAAAAGCTCACAGCCTCCAAATATCCCCACAGGCATCTGACCAAGCCTCCAACCCATGAGCCTTTGGGAGACATTCAAGATCCAAATTATAGAATTAGGTAATATCCCTGGGCCTTGTTTTCCATCCCTCTCTCTGTCTCTGTCTCTGTCTCTCTCTGTTTCTGTTTCTCTCCCCCCCTCTCTCTTTCTCTGTGTGTGTGTGTGTGTTTGTGCATGTGTACATATGTGCATGTATGCATGTTCATGTTGCTATGTGTGTACGTGTGTGTATATACATGTGTATGTAGCACACAGGGGTCAACCTAGGCTCTCATCCCCCAGACACCATCCATCTGGTTTATTAGAACAGTCTTACTAGCCTGCAACTCCCCAAGTAGTCGAGGCTGGACCCCCCAGATCTGCCCTTGTCCACCCTCCTTGCACTGAGATTACAATTGCTGCCACATTGTGCTTTTTATTTGTATTTTTTAACATGGGTTCTGGGAAATGGAACATGTTCACAAAGCAAACACTTTACCAACTGAGAGATTTCCCCAGCTCTTGAGTCCCTGCATCCTTAAAAGAGGATACTGAGCTGGGCAGTGTGGCGCACGCCTTTAATCCCAGCACTTGGGAGGCAGAGGTAGGCGGATTTCTGAGTTCAAGGCCAGCCTGGTCTACAGAGTGAGTTCCAGGACAACCAGGGCTACACAGAGAAACCCTGTCTCAAAAAAAAAAACAAAACAAAAAGAGGATATCGATACACTGCTGTGTATAGCGCAGCGTCTAGAGGGCTACATGTATTTCCCAAGGTTCCCCGGGTGTGCAGAGCATTTTCATGGCACGTGGACACGCCCAGACACACCCATCCACACAGATACACAGTACTGTGCATATAGTGAGCTTACCCTCTCCTGCTAAAAACCAGCTGCGTCCAGGAGGCTCCAGTTGACACCATAGCTATGGGAAGTCCCTGGGAGATGCTGCAGAGTACCAAAACCACGCTCCATGTGCTCATTACACACATGTGATAATGGGGTCTGAGGATAACACACAGCGCCACACGTGTGTTTTCACACTCTTACTGGTATGGAGAAAATCCAGTTTTTCTCCTTGTGATGTAAAGAAATCTCAGCTCTGGGAAACACAGGTCGATTGGCAGGGAAAATAGAGCTTAAAGCTTAAAGCTCTACCATGGGCCCTTGGGGAACCAAAATGCCACCTTTAAGAAAGAAACACACTACTGAAATTAAAGTCGGGGCCGTAGAGGGGCAAGGGCTTCCCTGCTTTTGCAAGCCCCTCCTGCTCACCTAGAAGCTAGCTGAGCTTCCAAAGGCATAGCCCGGCCCTGTGCATATATACCTCTGCAGTCCAGCTAGGAGAGGTCCCTGCTTCACCCCTAAAGCCTGACACACCCCCACCCCCACACCCCACCCCTTGCAGTTCTCCCTCAACACCGTCATTGACTTTATATCATAGCCACACCCAACTATACCAGAATATGCCACCTCGAAATATTAAGGGTCACTGAGTTGAGAGCAGTTAAGAAGCCGGTCACGGGACTGCGAAAATGACTCCCTGGATAAACGCGCTCGCTGCTTACACTCGAGGAGCTGGATTCCGATCTGCAGAGTGTGCATGCCAGGTGGGCACAGCAGTCTTCCTGCGACTGTGGTACCTCAAAAGGTGGGGACAGGGTATCCCTGATAGAGCAAGACTAGCTGTGTGCGTGAGCTCTGGGTTCAGCTAAGAGACTCCGCCTTGATGTATCAGGGGGAGCGTGATAAAGGAATCTCCCTGATAGCTCAGGCCTCCTGGAGCAAGCATGTGCATGTGCAACCGTATACATGGGAATGAGCATATAGGTATGCAAGCCACACAAGGAGACACATGGGAGGAGGGGGAGGAGAAAGTGGGTAGAGGCAGAAGAGAAGCAGGGGAGGAGGAGGGGAGGAGGAGGGGCTGTCCACAGCCTCTCTCATCCAGGGCCAAAACCCTCTCCACCTTCCTGTTTGCTCGTGGGGCTGGGCACGAGGCTCAGTGGTAGAGCATTTGCCTAGTGGGTTTCACCAACGTCTCTAAAGGAGCATTACATTTTAGAGTAAAAGAGAAGGAAAACCGCTTCTAAATTTCCAAACAGGAAGATGCCCCATTCCCCTTCTATTCCTGATGACAACTTTAGACCCTTCTGACCTAGAGACAAACCAGAGGCAAATACCTATACATGCAGACATAACTAGCTACCCTTCATCTTCCCCAGACCACCACCCCTAGAGACTCAAGTCCTTCTCGGTTGCCTGTCAGTCCCCTAAAAATAGTCTGCTCTTTGTGGAAAACACAACATAGCCTGGACTTCAAAAATAGTACCTCCCTGGACATCACCCATGTTTTTCTCTCCTTGGTTTATCTTTTGAAATGGAGGGAAAGGGTGGGGAACAGGGATTCAAACCTAGGAGCTCATCAAAGAAGCAAGCTTGTGTGAGTATGGATGAACCCATGGATGGATGCATGGACCAACGGTAGATGGCTGTGTGTATGCATGGACAGATCAGGGTAGAAGAGGTCGGTGGGGGGAGGGTCAGCAGCAGGGATTGTAGTCGGAGGACAGAGCTGAAGATCACCTGGTTGGCCTGGGGGCCTCTCTGCCCTACCTGTAACTCCCAGGAGACTCTTCAGGACCTCCTAATCTATGGGCAGAAAAGGGACTATGCCTGGCCGGCTTTTAAAAGTGCCCACAGAGGAGAAAGCCAAGTCTAAGTTCCCAGCACTTTAGGATTCGGCGAGACTTGTCCGAAGGCCTGACATGAAAGAAAAGAACAGCTCCTCCTTGCCTCTCTCCAACCCCACTTAAAGAATCAACTTGGGCAAAGCACTTATTCTCACTCCTGGAATTCACTTTCCTGGCAGATAAATGGGGCAAAGCAGACACTGCAGCTGCATTTAAATGGAGTTCAGTAAGAGGGAGTTTATGAGATTGGAATATGCTTTTGGGCTGCCTTTGAATATTCATGTGCCTAGGGGAGAGAATTGGACAGCTAGATCTATGGGCCTGGAGGGGGGAAGTTATTTAAGGTTGGGGGGAGGGAGGCACAAAAACAGGGTTGGCAGGGATCCCTGTTCTTCAGCCTTGCAGGGGCAAGCTGTGACTCTCTGCTGGCTAAAATGTCACTGACTCGGAGTCAGTTCTGGTAGTTGATACACCTCCTAGTTACTGTTGCCATAGCAACTGCCTCCGTATCACCATGCATACCAGCAGATCATCGCCAACAAACCCATGAGGTAAATGATGGGGAATCATCCCAGGATTCCAGCAGGCTTCCTGAGTTCTGAGCAATGCCCCGAGAATGCCAGAAGATAGCCCAGGCTCCCCCATGCATCCTTGAGAATTCCGAAACAGCCGAGAGTCCTGGGACAGGATGGGCAGAGATTTTGAAATCCATGCTTGAGATCCATGCTCCAGAACACTTAACCCAAAGTCCAAGGAATACCCTCCACTTCCTGCAGTCTCCTCATACATTCTAGGTAGGTGCCCGCCCGAGTCTCGAACACATGCCCCTTGCTAACACCATCTAGGCCTGAAATCCAGACCCTCCTCTTAAGTGGATTCTTCCTAGAGACAGTATGTTATACCTCCAAGGGTAACAGGGAACTCTGGCCTGTGCTTTTTAAAAAAAGGTCAGAAGGGATCACCTGCAGGGTATCCCAGGGGCAACCATGTTTCAATACTGTAGGAAATACAGACCGGCATAGGTATGCCCAGCTGTGTGCTACCTACCACTCATGGTTAGAGGCAGGCCCTGACATTCCCAGGGCATTCCATACTGGGCCACACCTCTGCATGGGGGATTGTATTGACAAGGCCCCTGGGTGACGAGTAACACATTAATTCTGATGGAACTTGGCCACCAATGATCTCACCAGCCCAGGCTGCTTGCAGGTAGGGGGTGGGGTGGAGGAAGCAGCTGAGTTCTATAGCTCACCTTCCAGCTGGGGGAGTGGGTTCTTCCTGTCTTAAGCCCCTCCCCTCCGTTCTCCCCGACCATCCAGTGTGATCTCCAACAGTCCTGGAAACTGACATGGTCCCTAGGCTGTGTTAGCACCAGCTTATAAGCCATCTCTACTAATGTATGTCAGCTTCCCCTTACTTCCTGCCTCTCCTGTGTCCCCTTCCACACTCCATTCTTACCATCTTAGCCCAGGCTGCCTCATCCACATCTTCTCAGCTCCTCGTGCTCAGACCAACCCTCTCTGCTTCACTGCCCAGACAGCAGGCCTCAATGACGTCACGGCCCTGCAGAAAGCATCAGTGACCACTCCCAAACCAAACCTAGTCACCTCCCTTGAGCATCCAAGGCCCCTGAATATCCATTCTTGTCTTTTTCCCTGTTACCTCCTCTGGCATCTACCAGCATGAAGTCTCTGTTAGTTCCCAGCTATCTGGAAAAGCCCCAAATTCCTCCTCTCTTCTTTTTCTCCTCTTCTTTCTCCTCAAGCGCTCTGAACAGCATCTCTAAATCTCCACGCCAGTGTAAGGACCACTTTCCTGAAGATGAACAAAGCCACGGACCACTGCTTTTTGAGATACCTATGGACCATCAGAATTGCAGGGAACCCTGTTGGGGGTTCAAGTTCAAGTAACTTTCAGAGTGAGTTTTTGGAACATTCTCATGGTTGGCAAGGGCGGAGTTGGGGCTGGGGGAGGGGCTTGAAGATGTAGTAGATGCACAACCCAGAGTGGCTGCCCAGTCTTGGATACGCAAGCAAGCAATCCTTCTCCTTTCAAAAGCACCTACCCAAGAAGCCACTCGGGAGTCTGTTTTGCATAGTCATCCATTTGTTAGAAGACCCATCAGATATGCAGATGTGCAGGGAGCCCCTTCCCAGCATCCGCTTTGGGAAATCCTCTCTGGCTTCAGGAAATTTGCAAGGCAAGAAACACTTTAGTGAATAAAGACGGACACTGCCAGTGAGCACACAGAAGATGACCCAGAGCCGGTTGGGGAGTGGAGGAGGCATAGAGCATACAGTGGGGGTGAGAGCCCGGGGTCAGGGTGTAGGCCCTGTTAGAAAATAGGGCCAGGGAGGTTTTTTGAAGCAGACCCTAAAGCAGCGGTGGTTCTCAGCCTGTGGGTTGCAACCCATTTTGGGGTTTAACCCTTTCACAGTGGTCACCCAAGACCATGATTAAACATTATGATTCATAACAGTAGCAAAATTACAGTTATGAAGTAGCAACAAATATAATGTTATGTATGGTTGGGGTCACCACATCATGAGGGATTGCATTTAAGGACGGAACCACTGCTAAAAGCTGAGAGCACAGGTCATTCTAGGGAAAGGATATTCAGGCAAAGGGAAGGGCCATGCAAGGGCCCTGAGGCAGAAACAGACTTGGCATCTTAAACCACAGAAAAGAGCCAGGCATGGAGGGCGGGGTGCATCTATAATCCAAGCTCCTGGGGAAATGGAGGCAGGAGAATCACTAGAGCCTAGGAATTCAACACTAGCCTGGATTATATGACAGGACCTATCTCGGTTAATTAATGAATTAATTGATGAATTTTAAAAAGAGAGAAGCTACATAGGTGAGACTTCTAAAGCCAACCCTAATTGGGAAAGCTGGACTTTATGCTAAACAAATGGATGGGGTCAGACAGATAGTGGATGACAGATAGATGATGGTGATGAAGATAGATAGATAGATGATAGATAGATGATTAATGATGGATAGATGATAGATAGATGATAGATGACTGCTGATAGATAGAAAATAGGTAGATAGATGATAGACAGATGATAAATAGGTGATAGATTATACATAGATAGACTATAGACAGATTATACATAGATTATAGATAGATAATAGGTAAAGGCAGATAATAGATAAATGATATAGATAGATAGATAGATAGATAGATAGATAGATAGATAGATAGATAGACAGATAGATAGACAGACAGACAAATAGACAGATAAATAGACAGACAGATGGATAATCCACTTGCCTAGCCTATTCCTGGCACTTTATAGAATAACTGTGGTCTAGTGCATCCTAGGGTTACTGAAGGTCTAAGACTGGTGGCAGAGGTGGGACCAGGGACCAGGTCTCAGGATGTCACATAGGACACCATGTTTCATCTATGTGAGGGTCCCCACTACCAGCTTTCCTGACCTCTGCTTCTTCCACGTGGCCTCCAGCTGCTGGCCAAACACCCAGCCCCGCCCCTTCCAGCAGGCAGGTGAGATAATGCCTCCCAGGCAAGCTGGGCTCAGGCTCCGGGGAAGCCAGCAGCCAGACAAATCAAAGGCTTTATTGGATTTGCTAAATGATCACCCTGTGGCCAAGGGCCTCCTGGCACCAATCCGAGGCACAGAGGGAAGATAAGAGATCTGATGAGGGAATTAAGAGGCTTTTCATTTTCAGAGCCAATACCGACACCACGCAGAAATACAGACCTCGTCTCTGCCTGGCCTCTTACCCATCCGGCCATCAGCATCTGGCTTCTGTCTATGATGCAGTCTCTCTACCTAGAGACCATGGGGCACACCATGGCAAGGCACCTCCTTGGGCAGCCAGCCCGAGCCGAGTCACCTCACCTAGAAACGAGGCCCTCAAGGGGATTCTGAAGAGGAATGTGCAGAAATGGGGTTCACCTGAGAAGCCATAGCAGTCCCTTCCCTTGTTGTTTAGACATATAACCTGAACTAGATTGTTTCTTCCAGATAAAAGAGCAAGCCCCAAGCCAAGAGAGAGAGAGCGCTTGGGAAAGAGGTAACAGTGGGCTGGAGCTCTACCTCAATTGGTAAAGTGCTTTTGCCTAATGTACAGTACCCTCTGCCTAATGATCAGCCCTCTGCTCCATTATAGCCTGGATACCTCGGTGCACACTTGTAACTCCTCACTTGAGAAGCACAGGCAGAAAGGATCAGGAGTTCCAGGTTGCCACGAAAGCTTGGGCTAGAAATTCTGTGGGGGTGGGGAGGGCAGTGGATAGAGAAAGGAGAGACCTGAAGAAAAAGGAAACAGATAAACAGCTTCCAGTTCAGACTGGAGGGATCAACTCTGCAGCCCCGACACCCCACCTGCATGTGCCTCAGTTTCTCCTCCTAGCATCTCCATGGTGAAGACACAATGGGCGCAAAGCTCCAGGTACACAGCAGGCACCAAGGGTTATTTTTAATGGTCTCTGGAGCTGAGGGCTTCTGCAAGCCATTCCTGATGAAGAGAGTCTGATTTCCTCCTCCCACCCACACCACCAGCCTCTCTGCAGTTTCCCTAGAGCCTCCGATCACAGCAAACTCTTTGTGTGCCATTATATTAAACCATGTAATGTTGGCACTGCGTCCCTTCGAGAGCATCACCTCATCTCCCTGCTCGCTCCCTTTAGTCAGGCCACTGAGATGCCTGTGTGCAAACACATGGTGTCTCCAAACCATGACTTGGGAGGAAAACGGCATGCCTGTGACTCTGGGTGTGTTCTGTTAAATGGATGCTTTAAGATCAAAGCTGCCCTTGAGGGGGGACCAGTGGGAACTGAGAAGCACCCTAGGGTAATGGTTTCATTTGTAGATTTCTGTACAGACAGCGCCAGTCATTGACGGGTTTCTTCATATTACTTTCCCTGACAAATATCTAGTTTGCAACTCAGCATGTGCGTGGAGATGTGCTGAACAAGACAGACCCTTCCTCTTCTCTGGTCTCTATGTCTACAAATGAAACGACTTGGTTCAAGGATTGCTGGCAAATGACTCCAAGTCAGCCGAGGAGGTCTCTGATGGCATTTCACAGACTCTTATCTTTGGTCCTTCTCCTGGAGGATAGGATGTCCAAGAGATCATGGATGCTGGTGAGCTCAAGGTATTCGGGCACATGCTTTTGCTCGCTTGCTCGCTTGCTTGCTTGCTTGCTTTTTTGTTATGTTTGGGGCAGAGTCTCATGCAGCTCACACTAGCTTCAAACTTGCTGTGTAGTCAAGGAAGACCTTAAACTTTTGATCCTCCTGCCTCCACCTCCTGTGTGCTGGGATTTACAGGCAAGGGCCACCACATCTGGCTTTATGTAGTGCTGGGTATCGAACTCAGGACATCATGCCTATCAGACAAACACCCTACTAGCTGAGCTATACACATATATTCTCAGAGTGCCTGCTATGTGCCAGAGACAGTTCTAGGCACTAGGGCCTTTGATGAACAAGGCAACCCACAATGTCTGTCCTTACGGATTTCAGGCTGTGGTAGAGACAACAACCAACCAAGATACAGAACACAATAGCTCAGCAAAAGGACAGGCCCCTGGGTGACACGGAGCATCCTGAGCAAAGGGGAAGCATATACAAAGTCTCTGGGGTACCAACGCACCTGGCACGTTCGTGAAGCAGAAAGGAAGCCAGTGTGGCCAAAGTAGAGTGAAGTCGTGGGTAGGATGAGAGACGGGGACACAGAGGAAAGAGAGAAAGCAAGAATCCAGGTGGCCAATGAGAACAGTGACCAGGGCAGACATCTACTATCATGGGACAAAAAGGTCTGAGCCACACGGCTGAGATCAAGGCCCGGTAGGTGCATAATCTTGGCTAAGACACTCTGCTTGCCATGCCTCACTTTCTTCCTCTGCAGGTGCCCTTAATGTGAGCCGCTTCGATCTACAGGGGAAAGACGGAGCAGACCGCCCACACCTGCTGTGGGTTGGTTGTGAATGTCCTCCCAGGCCCATATATTTGAATACTTGGACCCCAGTTGGAAGAATGTTTGGGAAGGATTAGGAGGTGTGCCCTTGATGGAGGAGATGTTTTTGAAACCTTGAGGTTTCAAAAGCCCACCCCAGGCTCAGTCTCTAGCTCTCTCTACCTCCAGCTTGCAGATTCGGATGTGAGCCCTTCCCTAGCAAACCGGCACCACTGCTGCCTAACTGCCTACGGCCGCCTTCCCCACCATGACAGCCACAGACTAACCCTCTGCAACTGTAAGCATGCCCCCAATTAACCGCTTTCTTTTATAAGCTGCCTTGGCCACGGTGCTTCATCACAGCAATAGAAAGGTCAGACACTGCCGTCCTTGGTAGTCAAGGCTAACGTAGGAGCAATGTCCATGGCAATACTGTGGCTACATGTCCTTCCAGTGGGTCAGGGGGAGGCGCTTCACCCCTGCACTATGCTCTCCAGGCTCAAAAGGAAAGCAACACGCTAACCCAAGCTCAGAGCACTCTCCAAAACACCTGCCCAGCGATCCTCCAGTCAGCTCACAGAAAAAGGCAAGGAAAAACCGATACTGTCAGGGGCCAGGAGATACCAAGGAGATGTCACGACTCCATGCAACAGGAGACAGAGCTGGGAAATCTAAACCCTTCCAGAACAGAATTCACGGCAGTGTCTCCGTGCTGGCTTCGTCATCTCAATCAGAGTACCGTGGCTGTAGAAGATATGTCAGCATCAGGAAGCTAGGTGGGTGGAGACACAAGCTGGCCTTTCACTCTCCAAGGGCCAAGAGAGACTATTCACTATTATTCTTTCAACAAACATGGAGCAGATTATCAGGCCACTCCCTCCATCTACAGGACAGCGTGGAGAGGCAGAGTCCAACAAGGGAGCAAATAGAAGGAAGCATATAAGAGTCAAAGCCATGCAGAGGATGCTTCTCCAGGGGACACAGTCAAAGCCATGCACCCCTGCAGAGGATGTTCCTCCAGGGGAAGGACTCAGATGGGCCAGAGAGAACTTTGCCTTGAGACCAGCGCCCAGCATCCAAAAGGAGGCTGCCAGTGTGGCAAGACGGTGCAACCAGTGAAGTGATTGATGTATACATCTTCTGATGTGAGTTCAGTGTTCAGAATCTATGTAAAAGTGGAGGGTGACTACATGAATGGACTCTACTATAATGTTGTCTCTGACCTCCTCACACAAGCTGTGGCATGCAGAACCCCACCCCCAACAATAACAACAACAATAACAGCAACAACTATTAGTAGTAGTAGTAGTAGTAGTAGTAGTAGTAGTAGTAGTAGTATTTAATTTTAAATGCTGCCAAAGGCCCTCTGCGTTCTTGTCCCTAGAACATCTGACTACTCGGTTGACCCTCAGGTCTGATTCCAAACACTGACTACTCTGGTCCGGTCACACTTTTCCCTCCTGCTTCTGACGAAGGCTCAGCCAACAGCATCAGTTTGTTTAAACTCTTTACTGTTGGCACAGCTACCTACCCCTGCCAGTCATCCCTGCTAATCACTCAACAAACCATGCGTCATGACTGTTCGTCACTCAACAAATGTTTACTCAGGATGATCGATGAAGCATGACACTAGAGCTGCCCACAGATGTGTCAGAAGGCTTTGATCTCAAGTGTGTCCTCTAGCTACACAGCCATAGCTGGCCCCATGAGCCTAGGTTGTTTGGTTGTTTTTTTTTTTTCCACCTCAAAATAGGAATAATAACGACCTCAACATTGATGTGCATGCTCACTAAAAGATAGATGACTACTGTGTGTTGCTGTTAAAAAAAAAAAAAACTGATTTGGGGTATTTTGGCAACTTTGGGTAGAAAAAGTTTATTTTATCTTGGAATCCCAGCTTTCAGTGGATCGTTCCATGGAAGCCACGGAGGCGGGAGATGGAAGCAGCTGCTTATATCACATCTACAATCAAGAGCAGAGACTGGATGCCAGTCTAGTAGGCAGCTGGCTCTCTCCATTCCCATACAGGTCAAGGCCCAAACCCAGTGAGTGGTGTCCCCCACGGAGGGCTAGATCTTCCCACACCAATTAAGGCAAACAAGACAACTCCTTACCCCCACCACCCACACCCTCACTTGGGCATGCGTACACGCATCCCAGACCACAGCCAGCTGATCTAAACAACCTGTCCCTGAGGTTCCCTTCCAGGTGATTGATTCTACATTGGTGTCAAGTTGACAGCTAAAGCTAGGCATCGTGGGTCTGGAGAGTTGGCTCTGTGGCTAACTTGCTGCTCTCCAAGAGGACATGGGTTTGGTTCCTGGCATCCATATGGCATCTCACAGCTTTCTATAGCTATATATAGTTCTAGAGAATCCAGTCTCTTCATTTAGCTTCCATGGACACACGGCGCACATACAAACATCTGTGCAGGCAAAACATACATAGAATAAATAAACAAACTAGGCATCAAACAACTCATTATGATGCAGGAGACACACTAACTGGTCACAGCTTGCACCCCAGGAGTGACAGGAAGAATTGTAGGCTACCTTCCTTGGAGGTTCAGAGACCCCAACACTGAGCTAGAGTTGACAACCTGCCAAAGCAGGCTGGCATCTGAAATTGACATACCATGGAACCAGGAAGATGGCCGAGTCAGCAAAATGTTCACTGCCCAAACATGACTGCCTGAGCTTGGCTCCATGACCCGAATCTAAAGCAAAAATGAAAGGCAGACATGGCACTGCACACCTGTAACCCCCCCCCACACACACACACACAGCTGATAGGCAGGGAGAGATCCATCCTTGGGGCTCACTGACTCCCCAGATTAGCAGTGAGATGCAGGTAAAAGTGAGAGAGCCTGTCACAAGAACTCAAGTAAAGAGTAATTTAGGACGCTATCTGAAGTTGATCTCTGGTCCCGACATGCACACACACACACGACACACCCAGACAAACCATCAAGCCAGACCCTCAGATCAACACACTTCCGCTCCTCCACATTCATACACACCACCCCAACAGCCTTGGACTCTTGTGGCAGCCCCAATCTTGTGAGCATGCTGGCCACTGAGCCTCCTCTGATGTCATCCGGCCACCCTAAGGAGACCCCAGTGATGAAGATCCCCGTGTGGCCAGCAGGGAAGGACGTCATGTGTCAGGGCAAGAACTGTTTAAGTATCAATGTACTCAAACTACTTTTCTCAAAAGGTAGCTAGTAACTCCAGGGAAATAAAACCTTGAATGGAGAAAGAAGAGGGAGAATATAGCAATAATGGGAGAAAGCAAAGAACAGGAAAAGACTGGGGAAGAAAACAAGAAGCAAAGCCGTCACCGTCCTGAGTGTGAACTCAGCCAGCCAGCTTCCCACTCCCCCTCCGGCTTGCAAATGCAAGAAGATCTACAGAACTGTCCCCCAGGGAAAGTGCTGAGAATTACTTAAAAACAACCACTTAAAGTCTCCAGAAATGGCCCCAGGACTTCAGCAAATAAAAGAAATGTTTATTCAGGAAAACGTACCACAATGCCGAGAACAAGAGCCCGAGATGCCTGGTGATTTAATCATGATTGTCACCTTGATTGAACTAAAAAGCATCTAGGAGATGCATAAGACACATGGAGAGACTGTGGGGGTGCTCCCAGAGAGAGTGAACCAAGGCTCTGAGTGTGGGCTGCACCTTGTCACAGGCTGAGGGTCCATGGGTAGAATAAAAAGGGGGAGCTGGGACCCTGAGACCATAGGTCAGTTGGGAAGGGGCTTGCTATGTTAGAATAAGGACCTGGGTTTGATTCGCAGGCTCCCAGTAAAGGGAAGGATGGAAGAGGTGACTGCCCGCATTTCTAATCCCAGCACTAGAGAGGCAGGCACAGGCAGACCCCTGGGGCTCTCTGGCCAACCTTGTTAGCCTACGCAGTGAATCCCTAGCCAATGAGAGACCCTGTCTCAAGAAATTAAAGTAGACAGCATCTGAAGAGCAATACCTGAGATTGACCTCTGACCCCTACATGTACTCGTGTGTGTGTGTGTGTGCGCACACACACACACACACACACACACACACACACACATGGAACAGAGTGGGGAGCCAGCTTGAACAGTCATTCTTTTACTTATTTTTTTAAATTTATTCTTCTCTCATACATCGGGACCCCAGTTTCCCCTCCACTTTCCTCACACCTCCTCTCCCCCCCAGATCCACTCCCACTCTTTCTCTCTGTTTCCCCAGCCGCCACCACATGAGGTGCCCTGATCCCCACATCCTCCCCACCATGTTGCTTTGAAACTATGAACCAATCTAAACTAGTCTTCCCTTTGTGCTGTTCTCTCAGGTGTTTGTCACGGCGAGGGAAGGTCGGATGCGCATGGCTCACTTCCTCTCCCACCCCATCTCAGTTTAGAGAAACTCCACCAGGGACAGTGTACCCTGAAACCCCTCTTCCGGTCCCTCTAGCTTCCAGGGGCTTCCCCTCCCCCTGCTTGCTGCTGCAGAGGTGGAGTCCTGAGGAGCATGGCTGAGAAGCAGGCACCCTTCTGCCTAGCCTCTGTCAGCAAGATGGAAGAGCAAGCCAAGCAGAGCACCCTGAGACACACTGAGGCCCCAGGCGCTCTCCTCCCTCTAGCACAGTCATAAAAACAGAGGCTTTCACACCAAAAGAGGCAAACGGAGGGCTCCGGAGACTATAGCCAGAACTTGCCTCATCAAGTGCCAACTCCTGAGGGGAGGTGTCACTAAGAAATCAGCATGCTGCTGTCCCTGCCTCCAGCCACTGTACCCCCCCAAACACTGTCCCCCACCAGACACAGCCTCCCCCCACTAGCCACTGTCCCCAAGGAAGGCTCTGGAGAAAATGGAGCCCTTCTTCTCTGCTCAACAAGAGACACATTCACACAGGGGACAGGGGCTACACACAGGGGGCAGAGGACACACACAGGGGGCAGGGGACACACTCATGGGACAGGGGACACACACAGGAGGCAGGGGACACACTCATGGGACAGGGGACACACACAGGAGGCAGGGGACACACACAGGAGTTCAAGCTCTGGGTAGCTGACAAAGTCAGTACTGACAGAGATGAGAGAGAAGGAGGGGGCACAGAGGGTGTGTCCTGAGAGTTTATCTTCTGTGCAGGTACAGCCTCCAGCTCTAGTTCTCTGACCCCTCATTCATTCATTCTCTCTCTCTCTCTCTCTCTCTCTCTCTCTCTCTCTCTCTCTCTCTCTCATACACATGCACACACACGTGCCAGCCTAGGGTTTAATGGCATGGCAGGGCTCCTAAATGGCTGACAACAAATATGAACAGAACAGTTTAGACACAGACAGCAGGACTGGGTGTGTGTGGCCAGCTGAGCTAGATAACTAGATCCTGTTTCAAAGGCCCTACCTAGAAAAGCAAAACAAACAAACAAACAAACAGTGGCTTAGGACGGTGCGCAATGTGAACATCCCTGTTCTCTGCAGAGGAGCTTCAGTCTGTTTTACACATAGGTTAGCCAGGGCTGCAGCCTTGAGGGCAGTGATGGACCCCGGGGTAATGGCTCTGCCGACCATCTTCCAGCACTGAATGTTGTCCCAGCCTCCCTCCTGGCTCACTTGGGTCCTCCCTCTATCCACACTCCGGCCCTGGTGGCCCTCTGAGATACTCCCTAGGGACTGTTTTATTCTTAAGATCATCTGAAATTTCTTGGGATGAAGAAAAATTCCCATTTCCCTTCAAAGGATGGTATTGCCATCGCAGAGATGCGCGAGGCAGGGACTGGCAGCTGTATGGCCCATCTTGTGATGACACTTGCTGCCAAGCCTGCCAACTTGAGTTCCCCTATGTATCCAGGGCTTGGCCCCAAGGGTTGCGCGATTAGGGAGTGGCGAGAGGGGCTGTAACGGAGAGGTCCCACCATTTTACAGCAAAGGACAAGTGTAGCTTGGAAAGATGATGCAACTGTTCTCACAAGGAAGCGTGAGGGCTGGGATGGAAGTCTGATCCCTCGGCAAGCCACCCTCCCTAAGCCCCTCCCCTACCGTAGCAGGGCTCCACGGAGGCCAGCTGATCTAAGAGGAGCACCAACCTCACAGGCAGGCCAGTCTCAGCCCCAGGCTTAAAGCAGGCCAGAACAGCCAGAAGCTGGCAGGCAGTTCCCCACCCAAGGCCCCCGGGTACCCCAGTGGGTCAGGAGCAGCTTACTCCTGGGGTGACAGTGGTGCCTGGGCGCCCTCTAGCGGTAGCAGGAAAGAGTGAACGGGGAAGGGGAGTATGAGGGAAGGGGAGAGGGAAGAAGAGGCACCCACTGAGAGAGAAGCGGAGCTGAGGAGGGCCAGGGCCAGGGGCGGCAAGGTATTTCCTTCAGAGTCCTTTTGCCGGTCCATGACCCCCGACCCCTGTGCTAGCAATGTTCCGGATCTATGTCCTCCAACTGTGCCTAGGCTCTGGGGGCCTCAGAGATACACCCCTGCCCCTGCTTTGGTGAGTCAGGGAAAATAATCCCCACCTCCAACCAAGCAGGACGGTTCATCTCCTGAGAAGGCGCCAGCGCGTGCTCTAAGCAAAGACTTCCACTCAAAAAGGAACCAGGACGTAAGCCTACATTCCTCTACCTCTCTACCTCTTCTGCCCCATCAGAGAGAGATGACACACACCCCTGCCCCTGACGGTCACACAGACACACATACCTGCCCAGCTCGGTAGGTCCCGGCTACCCTCTCACCCAACCCCCACCCCACCCCCAAATCCCAGCAGCTGCGGTTGCCATAGCGACAGCATCTCCACCCCACTCCCACCCCCTGCACATAAATAAACTGCAACCTGGGGACAGAGAGCGGCTGGCAGAGGCCGATTTGTGCCGAGCCAGCTCATTTCCCACTCCTCTCACTTCGGGATAATTAGTGCAAATTAAATCTCACACCCCTTCTCTAGCGCAGTTAGCGCCCTGGGAGTGGATGCCACAGCTAGTGGGGAACAGGCGCGAAAGCTCCTCTGGGCGTGCAGATGCCAGAAAACATCTCAGCTGCGAGAGCTCTAAGGCAGCACAGGCAGCAAGCACATTGATCTTCCATGAGATGGGACACTCCCATCCTCCCCGCCTCTGACAGCTTTGCTCCACTGTCAAGGCTTCCAAACAGCCCATTTTCTTAAAGTCTGGTGTGAGCATGCATATTGTCCGAGCATTTAGGAGGTAGAGGTAGGAAAATCAGAGGTTCAAAGCCAGCCTGAGCTATATAGAGTGTTCAAGGCCAAGTTGAGCTACATGAAACCTTTTCTCGAAAAATAAAAATAAAAATTAATTAGAAAATAGTTCATCTCCATCCGTACCAGTGTCTACACACCTTCATAGCATATAAACTGTAGAGGCTCATAGGTTCCCGCAGATAGAAATGTTGGGACTTTGAGCAGGAGGCCGGCCTTCAGGCTTTGCTAGATCATTATGTAACCTGGCCTCCTGTGTATTTACTTTCACACTAAGTTTCTGAATGCTGGGGTTGTATTCAGCAGTAGAGTGCTTGCCTCACATGTCCCAGCACTCCCAAAAAGACATGAATAAGGAGACACAACCCCTCAGCAGAAATAACACAGCAACCACTGGGGGCTGGATACTGTTCCGGTTGCTTCAAGCCCCTCCCTTGCCAAAACACTCTAGAGTGTCGCTTTTACAGAGCTTACCAAACACTAAGTCCGGAGGTCTGGGGTCTTGTTAAAATGCAGGAAGTTAAGTCTACATCAGCTCCAAGCTCCAAGGCCTTTGCCTCTAACAAGCACCCAGGGGAAGGATGAAGAGGGAAAGGCATTTGGTGTGCCCAGCCCCCAGCCCCCTGCTGCCAAGAGTGACACTGGCATCTTTCCTGGAGTGCTGTGGGACCCAAGCTGCTGCCTTGAAAGATGCCTGGGGGATTCCTGCTCCTTCAGCTGAGAGACCCGGGGAACACAGCCAGGAACAGGCAGACAAGGGCTGGCCTCCTCTCCTGGTGAAAGGCTCTGTGAGGTCATTCGGGCCCCAGGCTCTTCACACGGTCAGACTGAGGGTAGAAACCAGTTGACTCTACAATTTGTCCAACGCTCTCCAGCTTCCTTCCCTCCCTCTCAGGCAGTAACCAATCCCTTATGTAAAAAAAAAAAAAAAAATTTAAAAAATGTTGCCTGGGGCTTCTTCACTTTTGAACAATCCATCCTGAGATGGGGGGTGGGGGGTGGGGTGGGGATCCTCCAACTCCCAAACTTACTCACGTAGAACCTGAGCAGGGGGTTAATTCACCCTGAACATACAGTGACAGAGTCAAGACTTAGACAGGTCTCACTAACCCTGCACACTGGATGTACACAAGTCCAACTCTGAACATCACCTGACACACATGTGCACACAAGCAGAGCACTGTCTTAGTCAGGGTTTGTATTCCTGCACAAAACATCATGACCAAGAAGCAAATTGGGGGAAAAGAGTTTATTCAGCTTACATTGCTGTTCATCACCAAAGGAAGTCAGGACAGGAACTCACACAGGGCAGGAACTTGGAGGCAGGAGCTGATGCAGACGCCATGGAGGGGTGCTGCTTACTGGCTTGCTTCCCCTGACTTGCTCAGCTTGCTTTCTTATAGAACCCAGGACTACCAGTGCAGGGATGGCACCACCCACAAGGGGCTGGGCCTTTCCCCTCCCCCGCCCCCCATCACTAATTGAGAAAATGCCTTACAGCTGGATCTCATGGAGGTATTTCCTCAAGGGAGGCTCCTTTCTCTGTGATAACTCCAGCTTGTGTCAAGTTGACACACGAAACCAGCCAGTACAGCACACACCTACTGACACATAGGCATGTGCCCTGAGGTCTCTATTTGCCCACAGATATGGACATTCAGCCATTAGTTCACTCATTGGATAAAGACCTGCCACGCCCACTTATAGGCACTTAGCCTTCAAGTCTTAGCTCCTACATCATCCCCTGAGATACAGTCCAGAGCCCCCAAGGTTCTCCCACTCCAACCCTGCTCTGTCCAAAAGTCCTGGTCTGGACCTTGGAAGCATAGGCCCAGTAAGTATCCAACTAAATTTAACCCAGCTCTACCAGTCGATGGCCAAGTGACCGGGGCTAAGTCCCCTTCTTCTCTGAACCTGTTTCCTTATCTCCTCTTTCCCAGAGACTGATGCTATAGGGGTCAGGAGAAGATGCAAATAGCCAGAAAGGAGCTGGAGGTGTGGCTGGGTTTGTAGAGTGCTTCTTGGATTCCCAGCCCACATAAAATGGCAATGGCGGTACCTGTCATCCCAGGACTCTGAAGGAGGAGGTGGAAGGTTAGAAGTTCAATGTCATCCTCACCTACCCACAAGAGGTTGAGGCAAATCTGGGTTACACGAGACCTTTATCTCAAAAAGAAAGGTCAGGAGACATCTGACTGAGAGCCAGGAATGAGACAGCAGAAGAGAGAAGAGAAGCTGGGGCAGATGAAGCAGCACACACAAAGGCCCAGAGTTCGGATGTTGTCCGAAGTCTGGAAGGAGAAGCCCATGTAGAGTGGATAGGGAGAAGGGATAGGAGAGATGTGGAGGGGTCCACAGCTTGGGTCTCATCTTGAGGACAGCAGAGAGCCACTGGCTGTTTTGGAGCTGGACACAGAACCAAGATCTCATGCTTGCTACGTCATACACTACTACCTCAGACCCCACTGAAAACTCCCATGAGGATAACTGACCTCATGGTTTGTTTTGTTTTTAATTTAAATTATTTTACTTATTTACATTGCAGTCATTAGGGTTTATGCTTTTTTAGTATTTATTTTATGTGTGGATGTTTTGCGTGTGCGTGCGCATGCATGTGCATGTATGTGCATGTGTGTGTGCACTCGTGTGTGCGTGCGTTGCACATGAGTACGCGCATGTGTGTGTGTATACATGCTTGTGTGTGTGTGTGCATGTGTGTGTGTGTGTGTGCACGTGCGTGTGTGGGGGAGTGGGGGTGTGTACACACCATAAGCATGCAGTGTCTACTGGAAATGCTGGATCTCCTGGGACTGTAGTTCAGCCGTTTGTGAGGTGACACGTTGGTGCTGGAATGAACCTGGGTCCTCTGCACAAGCGCTCCTAGGAGCTGAGCCAGGGCTCCAGCTCCCTTGACCTTGGACTTTAAGAGCTCACAGCCTCCTCTGTAGAGAAAGGGTGGAACCCTGGGATGGAGATTAGCAATGGCGTCCTTGAGGGGGCTGTGCCTGGTAGGACATGGTGGTGGTAGTGGAGGTTATTAGGGTGGGGACATTTCAGGACTATTTAACGGTGAATGGGGTGGGGTGGGGTGGGGCTTGCGATTTCATGAGTCTAGAAAGTCAGGGAGCAGGAAGTGTTGCACAGACACTGAAGAGAACCCACTTTGGTAGATCTCAGATCAGCTATGAACCTGACCGTGCCCCACTTCAACTGCTGCTGGGGCTGCGGCCTCTCCATCACGGCCACACCCACTAAGTGCACAGAGCGAGCTCACATACAAAGTTATTCCTGCAGCCTGTCTGTCCCTTTAAGGCCACAGATCGCATGTCCCTTCTAGCCTCATCTCCTGAGGGCTCCTCCAGGAAGAGCTCTGCCACAGTGCCCCTTTAGAGGTGCCGGTGGGCATCAGCTAAGCCTATGCTGGTCTAACTGGTCCCGAGGCACCAGGTGCAGCTGAAAGAGGCCTAACTCCAATGGCGGTTCCCACTCACCACTCACTACGCACCACTCATCATAGTCCTCTAGCAGGGTTAAGTGGCCCCTGGATACCAGGTCTCCATCCAGCAGAGTGGCCTTCAGAGCTGACCAATCGGAACACCAAATCCCCTCAGGCGGCTGGGATTGGCTCTAGAGAGAGCACCTGACCCAAGCTGAGCCAATAAGGGTGGACACCTTGGGGCTTCCCTTGAAACTCAAACAAAAAACTTCAGAGAAGAGGACCTGCCTGGAGAACAAGGCCAGCATGAGTCCCCAGGGCATGGTTCAAGCACCTGGATCCAGCCATGCCTGAAATCAGTTTCATGGATCAATAAATCCCTCTTTTTGCCTAAGCCCATCTGAGGAGCACACCTGGTGTTTGTGTCCAACGGCATCCTGCCCTATTTAAGTCGCTGTACCCAGTCTTGACACTGTCTGCGGTGATGTGTGAGGTTCTCATCTGACCCTCCACTCCTATCCTTGAGTCTAGCTGGGGGGGGGGCTCTTTGGGGGTTTTGGGGGGCATTGTTTGTCTGGGTGTTTTTGAGACAAGGTTTCTCTGTGTAGCCCTGGCTGTCCTAGAACTCGTTCTATAAACCAGGCTGGCCTCAAACTCAAGAGATCTACCTGCCTCTGCCTCCCAAGAGCTGGCATTAAAGGCGTGTGCCACTACTGCATGGCTAAGGGTCTCCTTCTTTTCTCCCACTTAATCGAAAGGATTCCATGGTGACAAGCACTTGGCAAACTTCATCTCTTGCCATCCTTTCTTGGGCAGCACCTGTAGACACGTGCAGCGCCGTGGTTTTGAGTCTCCCTTGGGCCAGCGCAGCTTTCCTCCACAGTCATCTGTGCCATCTGGAGAGTTCTTCCTCTTCCCCCGTGTTCAAACATTGCATGCTGACTACGCTGCACGGGTTGGGAAGATGGCTCTGTCAGTCCAATTCCTACTACTCAAGGACCTAAGTTCGGTTCCCAGACCTCACTGTTTAAAAAAAAAAAAAAAAAAAAAAAAAAAATGGGCACAATGGCATGGCTTTCAAATCCCAGGGAGGAGGAAGTGGAGACAGGAGTATCTCTGGGACTCAATGGCCAGCCAGGGTAACCAAATAGGTAAACTCTAGGTCCCAGTGAGAGACTCTGCCTCAAAAAACGTGGTGAATAGCTCCTGAGGAATGACGCCCCAAACTGACCTCTGGGTTACCACACACACAAACATATATATATATATATATATATATATATATATATATATATATATATACACATATGTACAAGAGCGCATGCACATCTGCTCACGTAAACATGCATGTGGGCAAACACAAAATATTTAAAAATGAAAACAAGTGCTTGAAATTTTTAATAAATATTGTGAGAATTCAAGGCCAACCTGTTCTATACAGCAAGTTCCCAAACAGACAGAGATACAGAGAGGATGGGGTGTCTATTTGCAAGTTCTAGAATCCCTTGGTAAAGGAACCTTTGTCCGTGGCAGGCCTAGGAGAGACTATTGAAGTTAGGAGGTGAACCAAGAGGAGAAGGCTCACCTTAAAAGTGGCCGGCACCATTCCCTAGGCTGGGGTGCCTGGAGGAACCAAAAGCAGGAAGCAAGCCAAGCCCCAGCATCTGTTCCTCTTGCTTCCTGACTCCGTGTGCCATATGACCAGCAGCCCTACCCTCCTGCCACAAGACCTTCACCACACCTGGCCTGTACCCTCCCTCCCGCTGTGAGACACCACAAGCCCTTCCTCCTTTAAATGGCTTCTGCCAGGTGCTGTGCCACAGCCACAAGAAAAATAGCTAAGGCAGATGCCACAGTATGCCAGGTCCAGAACCAGCAGCTGGCTGGGACCGCCATCCCAGCTGGAGGGAAACTACCTGTTGGAGGATACAAGTCTGACCCCAGCCTCCAGGCTGTGTGACCTAGAGACCCTCTCACTCTCTAACTCCAAGTTAGTCATGGCTCAAAGGGCCTGGCCAAGCAGAGCACCAAATCCCCAGGCCATGGTGAGTAGCTCCTGCCTCTGCCTTCCTTCCCTGCCCTGAGATTCTAAGCGTGCAGCATACCCAGCTATTCTACATGAGCACAACAGATTGACCTCGGGTCCTTACGATGTTTCAGCAAGCCCCAAGCCATGTCCCCAGCCCACGACTTGCCACACTGCCCCGTAGTAGAGTCTACCAGCTGCCATCCACACTTCAAGGCCTTTGACCTCAAGACAGCATTTCCTAGCCTCCTTTGGTGCCAGCTTAACCGAGTGATGTGGATTCAGCCGATGGGGAGGGAGCAGAAGTAAGGGAGCCAGTTTTGGAGCTGTGCTCTTAGACGTACTGAATGAGTCTCTCGGTCTCCATGACTCTCACTTCCTGTGGCCTGCCACAGGCCCTTTGCAGTCCAGGCTGGATGCTGGATGTGGAGACTGTTGAAGTTCTCCCTACCAGCCCTGCACCACACCCTTCTGGACTGTCTTGTGAGAGGGAGCTTAAATCTTTCTCTTGTTTCAAGTCAGTGTAGTTGGGGTCCGCACGACCCAGTCTCTTATTCTATATTCTCTTCTTTATGAAGCAGACACCGAGGGGGCCTGTGTCCTCCCCAGAGGACAAAATAGTGACATTACTCCCTGACACTCTTCTGAACCCCATACAATGGAGATGATACCAAATCTTTGCCTCATCATTTGTGTGTGTGTGTGTGTGTGTGTGTGTGTGTATGTAGGGTGAAGAGAGGGGAACACATGATCCATGGCACTCCTGTGGAAGTCTGAGGACAACTTTGTGCTATCCGCTCTCTCCTTCTACCATTACATGGCTTCCAAGGATTGAAGTCAGGCTTTCGAGGCAAACTATTTACATGCAGCGCCATGTTTCAGGTCCCGCCCCCAGCATCCCTGACCTAAGATTTCCCAGTGCATTTTTTTCTATACACAGCCTAACTTCCAGTTTAGGATTCTGTGTCAAGTCAAACTGTTTCCACATTTATTTACTTAAGAAATGTTTGTTAGATCAAAAAGGATGTAGGGGTGGCTATTAATATAGCCCCTGAGCTCCAGCCAATAAAATCACTGCCTCTGGTTGAATGGAGCGAGACCTCAGCCTGAACTCTCTCCAAGGCCTCTTTCACTACCCTGCTGCTGAAACCTCTCCCACCTCCTTCCCAAACCACAGATGCCTCCCTCTCTGATCCCCACCACCACCACCACAATCCAGTGACTCAGAAACAAGAGCAGATCTCTCTTGCTTGCAGAAAAGGTAAATTGCTGGCTGCAATAAATTTGCAGGTGCTTGCATTTTTGAGAGAAAAGATCCCATTGGTGGAGAGGGTTTCATGTCCCGCCTCTTCCCTATGTCCTCCACCCTCCCAAGGAAAGCTGCAGGCAAAGGGGTGTGGGTGGGGGAGTTTAGTGGGTAAAGTGCTTGATACAAAGACGTGACTTTCTGAGCTCAAGGAAACACATACAGCGAGGTTGGCTGGCTAGCTCAGTGGATTCAGGAAGAGACCTCAATAAAAGGGGAGGGGCAGGTATCCAGCCACACAGTATGACTTCTGGCATCTACACACATGCGCAAGCTCACACAGGAGCTGGGTGCAGTTAAAGCCAGCTGTGTCCTGGTGCCGTGTGTGACAAAGAGCTGGGCTCCACCTTTGAGAAGGAGTCCCGGGTTGATCTTTGGGTTCATCCTGGCTGCTGAGCCCAGGCTGGGAACCCACTGGAGTGAACTCAGTTCACCATCCTCAACTTGTGTGGGTTCCCTCAACTTGCGAATTATCACCGGGGTGAGGAGGTCTGTGGGGCCCCAGGGTCTTCCAGAGCGGTGTCTTCACTGGGTATGGGGGATGCAGAATTCAGATTCTGGAGTATCTGCCTTAAGCAAGGACTGAGGGCAGAACTAGAAATGTCCCTCTCTACCAAAGAATCCTCAGAGAAGCAAAGGAGCAAACTGCCTTTTCTAAGCAGCTGGAGAGGCTCCCACTGAGAGCCATCCTCCCCAGACCTTTCAGCCCTGTCCCAAGCAGGTTTGAGTATTTCTTCTTCAGATAAGGAAACTGAGGCACAGGGAGGGGAAGTCACTCCCCCGAAGGCACCCTACCCTCTCCTGGAAGATGGCAACCTCAAACAACAGAGACTAGTCTTTTTTTTTTTTTTTTTTTCTTTCTCCTCCCGCTTCTCCAGGGTTCCCACATCGCACCCCTCCCCCACATCCATCTCCAACCCGGCCTGACTCCTATTCTGCCTCCGCTGGAATCCTGACTCCCGCCTCCTCTCAGCTGCTCTTTTCACACCAGACACAAAGTGTCTAAGGGAAAAGTAGTTTATTTTTTGTTTCAAGCAGCCAGCGGTGCCGTAAGGAGAATCTACAGGGTGGAAAACTCCGCGCTTCCAGCCGAGGCAAAGGCCTCAGAGACCCAGGTCAAACAGGGGCGTGGGCGCCTCCCGCCTCATCAAACACTCAAGGACAGGCTCAGACTCCTCCAAGCCAAAGCTGATAGAGACTACATTTACATTGGTGTAGGTGTTGAGGGGAGCTCAGTGATAAGAGCACATGCTGTACAAACGTGAAGACCCAAGTTCGAACTCACCTTTAAAAAAGTGGTGCCTGGTCCTGTAACTCAGTGAGGAACCACGTGTGAAGGTAAGAAAGGGAAGGGTGATGGAGTGGGAACACATAGCCTCTGACAGCTTTGGGGATGGTGTCCTCTTCTGGCCTTCACATAGACACACACACCTGTGTGTGTGCGTGTGTGTGTGTGTGTGTGTGTGTGTGTGTGTGTGCGCCCTACCTCCCATACCCCAAATCTTCCCTATTGATAGTTTATTAACTTAAGCTTCTAATTACTATTGAAGTCCAGGTTTCTAAGTATCCCCAAACTCACTGCCTTGCCCGAGGGCGTTAACATGTGCATCTGAGTGTGAATAAACACTTCTCTGGAAGAGGCTGTAACTAGGAGAGCTTAGTCCAGGGGGAAACATAGGCTCTTTCTGTGTCCACTCATCTCCAGCAAGCAGCCTGAGGGTCTCCAGGCTTCACAATGTCCAAACACTCCAGGGCTGAGGAGCACCAGATGTGGCCAATGACTATCTCAGAACAAATCAGCTGTCTTCCCATACTAGTCCCTAGCATGGCAGAGGCCCGACCAACCAAGGTCCCCACAGACAGCAGATGGTGAGCCAGCTTCTGGGTTGCCATGGCAGCCTGGGGAGGGGGGTGAAGAGCTCATGCCTGGTGCATAGTCACTTCTGCCTAGATGACAGGAGGACACAGTAGGGGATGGATGCAGCTGTGGTGTCGCATGTTGTCACCTCTCTGCCCCAGTGGGTGGCTGCAGGGAGCTCTGGGGTAGCCCTGAGAGTGGGGCGGTGATGAACACAGAGCTGGGCTCTTTACCTTTACAGGAAGCAAGGTCAGCTGTGAGGTGGGATGGCAGGGGAAAGGCTGCCAGGAGCCGGGAGTGCCTGAGGAGGGGTCAGGACCTATTCCACTATAAGACACTAAAAGATAATGAGGATAGAGCCAATGGTCAAAAGACAGATTGCCTGCTCCTATCTCCTACATGGGAATCTGCAGGTGTCCAAGTCTCTGAGTGACACTGGGGTTGGGCACAGGATTCACTTCCTCCATCTCCCTCCAGGAAATTCCCATGTCCTGGGCCTGTTCATTCAGGATGAGCCAGAATGTTGAATTTGTTGAAGCAGAATGTAGGTCAAGTTCGTGGTACTGGGGAGCCAGGCAGGACATGCTCACAACACTAAAGACTCCGAAGCCCTTCACAGAGCCCACGCACAGGGCCAAGCCTGGTGTCGCAGGGCTGCCCCCTGTATGTCAACACCACATATACTCAGGGCACAGTGTTATGTAAGAAGTCCTTGAGCCTTGAGCATGCCCAGCTGCCTGCTTCTGGGGCCCCTAACTCTTCTTGCACACAGAACACAACCTAGACACATAGCACACGCCTAGGAGGTCCACACAGCAGACAAGGAAAGGACAGAAGGAGAAGTTGTAGACCCATACTCCATACAGCGCACAGTGGGTCTACGGATGAACTCAGCGCATGTAGAAATAATATTCACACAATACAACAAATGGGACAAGTTTGCAGTGTACCTACTTGAGTGCACATATGTGTGCACACACACTTGTATATATGTATGCATACTCACATCCAGGCACACTCACAAACACCTATGTGTGTGTAAGCACATGTACTCTTGTGTGCAGCCAGCATTACCCAAGAAAAGGGCAGGAAATTCTTCCCTCCTCCCTGCAAGTGAGCACACTCCTGGAATCCCTGACTCAATCACTGGACTGGCTCCAGTCGGTGAGGTCAGGACTGGTCCCTAGAGAGGGACCGGAGAGGGTGTGTCTGGGCTACAACAGCCTTGTAATCACCTGCTGCAGAGGACAGCCCCAAGGAAGGCTCTGCCAGGATGAAGCGCGGGCTGGGGCAGGCTCCATCCTGCCTGCCTGTGCCTCGTTCTCAATTACACCCACAGGCCAGAAGCCCAAGGAGATGGGGAGGAGATAGAGGGGGAGATGCCACGGTAAGCAGAAGTGCTAAGTCGGGCATCCGAGGCTTTAGCTCTGCTCTGCCTCTTCCCCGGGGACCCTGGGAAAGGCATCAGCACCCTCCTCAGACCTGCTTCCCTGTGGGGACCCAGAGAGAATAATTTTGGTCTGGCTGCCCCCCCAACCTCCTGTAGCCAGCACTTGTCACCTAAAATCTGACCCTACCGGATGGTAAGGAGGATGCCAGCCTCCCAGGGGCTCTTCCACACTCACATGGATGCATGAAGAAGATCCATCAGAGGCCTCCCTCAACCCCAGACACCTGCTCCTTCCACCCAGCCTACACAGGGCAGGGCATAGGGACTGGCTTGCTCTACCCACTACCAACCAGTTACTGAGCCATCAGCCCCCAAGAGCATGCACCTTGAAGAAGAGCAAGAACCTGCCATCCCAGGGAAGCACCTGGCTAGAGGACAGACCCTCTGTCATCCTAAACAGAGCCTCAGTTTCTCCGTCTTTTCAAAGAAGGAACTGAACTAGACTGAGTTTTCCTCTAGGAGGCCAGCATTTCTGAAAGGCCATAGCAATAGCAGTAAGGGTGTCTAAGCAGGGGCAAGGAAAGGCATCACTGAGAGTCCCTCTAACCCAGGCTTCCTGTCCAGCCCAGCCATGGCCAACTCTCTCTGTCCATAGGAGTCCTCAATGAGAAACGAGCCTATGGAAGATCCAGTGTACAGATGGAAGCCTGCAGCTTTGAAAGGCCGTGCCCTTGGAAGTGGTGGAACCTCAGTTCAGGTTCCCACTTTTCTGAGCTAGAAACTTCGAGAAGAACCACCCCATAGCCCGATGTCCCCAAGTGGTTTGTAAGTACATTCATTCTCTGCAGCCACATGACAATCTGAAGGCGGTGTCTGTGATGACCCAAGACGAAGGGACAGAGACCTCCCTGTTAAGCCACGTGCAGGAAGCCACACAGCTAAACCTTGGAAAGCTGCCATCGTGGCTGGACCCCACGTATCACCACCACCTCCTCTCACTGCTTTCCCTTTACCAGAGCAAGGCTGGTGTCAGGAGGAGCCAGATTCAGGGACTGAATGAAGCAGCGTCGTTTCTGGCATCCGAATGGCCCCCCAGCATGTGTCTCCTGACTGCTTCACTTTTTTTTTTTTTTTAAAGATTTGTTTGTTTGTTTTTATATGAATACACTGTAGCTGTCTTGAGCCATACCAGAAAAGAGCATTGGATCCCATTAAAGTTGGTTGTGAGCCACCGTGTGGTTGCTCGAAATTGAACTCAGGACCTCTGGAAGAGCAATCAGTGCTCTTAACCACTGAGCCATCTCTCCAGCCCCATCTGCTTCACTTTTATTCTTCATCATTAGAGCTACCAAAACTCAGGAAAAAGGATACTGGGGAGCTGGCTCTGTGCATAAAGACTTGCTGTGTCAGAACATGGACTGGAGTTCAATCCCGAATCCAGATGAAACTCTGGGAAATCGTACTCCTATAATCTCAGCCCTGGGAAGACAGAGACTACAGGATCCCTGGGGCTCACTGGCCGGCCAGCCTAGAAAAACTGATGAGCCTCAAGTCCCAAGAAGATACCCTGCCTCAAAAAACAAGATAGAGCCAGGTGGTGGTAGTGTAGTGGTGGCACACACCTCTAATCCCAGCACTTGGGAGGCAGAGGCAGGTGGATCTCTGAGTTCGAGGCCAGCCTGGTCTATAGAGCTAGTTCCAGGACAGCCAGGGCTACACAAAGAAACCCCGTGTCAAAAACAAAACAAAACAACAACAATAAATTAAATCTAGGTGGAGAAATGGTTCAGTGGTTAGGAGCATTTGATGCTCTGGCAAAGGACTCACGTCCAGTTGCCAGCACCAACAGGGTGGCTCACAAATGCCTAAAACTCCAGTACCAGGGGATATGATGCCCTCTTCTAACCTCCTCGGGAAGTGCGTACACATGGTGTATATACAGACAGGCAGGCACACCAAAACACTCATAAAAAAGATAATTTAAAAAATAACAACAACAAAAAAACACAAATACAAGCTGTATGTCTCCAAATACACACATAAAAATATTTTTTTAAAAATTTAACCAAAATAAAAGGTTTAAAAATATAAGCAAGGTGGATGAGTCCTAACATATGCTATTGACCTCGAGCTTCCACAAACATGTGCACACGTGTGCATGCACACCCACCCTCACACACACATGTGCACCCACATACACAGAAACACACATGCCCCTCACCCCAGAAGTCAGAACTGAGGGAAAACCTCCTGTTCCACTCCCTGTGGAACCAAGAGGGAGAGACATGTACCTGGCTTCTTTCCTTTGCCTCAAGAGCAGTGGGGCTAGCAGCCTGCCTGCCTCCTGCCTGCGGGTGAGCTTGCTGCAGCCCACTGGGCTGGCACTTGGCCCTGGATGCCAGGGAGATGCCTCTCATCTCAGCCCCCACCTCCCCTGCCACCACCCAGACTGAACACTCTGGGTCTGTGTGAGTCACACTAAGCCCTGCTATTTGTGCAATTGTCTTCTGTACAAAGAGCCTTCACACATTGTTCAAGCCCCAGGACCACCCTGAGGGGAGTGGTGACGGCCATAATAATGATCAGCTGACACCCCATTCTCAGAGGCAGGCTTTGTCCTGGGTGTCACACACAGTCCTTCATTTGATGCTCCCATCACCTCTGTGACATAGCCAGTGTTGTCACCCTAGGTGGCAAAAAGGGAGATGGGTTCCAAGGTGATCTGGCCCCTCTGAGGTGGCAAAGCTAAGTCAGGACACAAAGGCAGGATCTCTAGGTCTAACTCAAAAGAGGCCAACACATTTGCAGTGCACAACTATTAGACCTTTTTGTTGGTGGTGGTGGTCTTGTGTGTGTGAGTGTGTGTGTGTGTGTGTGTGTGTGTGTGTATGCATGTATGCGTGTGTGTGTGTGGTGTGTGCTCCCCCATCACCTTGTTGGAGACAGGATCTTATTGTTTGGCACTGTTAGCTGGCCTGCAGGCTTCCTACAGTCCTCCCATCTCACCACAGGAGCGCTGAGATTATACGGAGACAGAGATGCTCACAACCTGGTCTGGGTTTGACCTGGTTTCTGGGGATTCAAACACAGGTCATGCTTGCACTATTAAGCGCTTTACACACCAAGTTGCCTCCACAGCCCCAGACTGACCTCTTTCTTTGTATCTCCAGAGGACTTCGGCCTGGAGTGGGAATAAGCTGGGCTCATCTTCTGGGAGTCCCTGAAGATCCAGGCAACAGAAAAAGTTAGAATAAACCAGAAGACCCCAAAGCTAAGCTGTCCTGACGAAGGTCTTGGATCTGCTGCCAGCTAGCTGTAGGATTGTGGGTAATGTACTTGATCTCTCTTCCCCAAAGCTTTCTAATCAATAAAGTGGATGTGAGGGCAGAGGTCTCTTGAAGTATGAAGATGGAGTTTCTGTACAGAATGGACTAGGGAGCAGCTCAGCTGTAGCACACTGCCCTAGTATGCACCACACCTAGGTTCAATACCCAGGGCTACAAGTGGATAAATAAAATGTTTTTACATGTACAGGCAATCCCTGGCACAGAGAAAAACACAATAAACATTGTCTATGGCTTAAACAGACGGAGAAGGTTGTATTTGTGTATTTAGGAATATATATGTATACACACACACACACACACACACACACACACACACA
>JADRCD010220676.1:14131-37020 GCA_019843815.1 Montemys delectorum | reverse complement strand
ACACACACACACACACACACACACACACACACTTATACACACAACATTTCTACATACTTTTAAAAAAGTAGTTTTGTGGCTTGCTCACCTGCTGGTGCCGTGACTGTAATGAAAGGTGTCTTAGTCAGGGTTTCTATTCCTGCACAAACATCATGACCATGAAGCAAGTTGGGGAGGAAAGGGTTTATTCAGCTTACTTCCACATGGCTGTTGATCACCAGAGGAAGTCAGGACTGGAACTCAAGCAGGTCAGGAAGCAGGAGCTGACGTAGAGGCTATGGAGAGATGTTCCTTGCTGGCTTGCTTCCCATGGCTTGCTCAGCCTGCTCTCTTATAGAACTCAAGACTTCCAGCCCAGGGATGGCACCACCCACAAGGGGCTCTACTCCCTTGATCACTAATTGAGAAAATGCCCCACAGCTGGATCTCATGGAGGTACTTCCCCAACTGAAACTCCCTTCTCTGTGATAACTCCAGCCTGTGTCAAGTTGACACACAAAACCAACCAGTACAAAAGGATAGGAAAATTTCTCATACAAATGATAATTATGAAGAGGGCCAGGTATGTAACTCAGCTGGCAGAATGCTCGCACACATGAAGACATGGGTTCAGGCCCCTCACATGGGGCCTGGAAGCATCATGGAAGGCACATGTATTCTAAGTACTCTTGAATTAGAAAGGTCCAAAGTTCAAGATCATTATATAGTGAGTTCAATACCAGCTTGGGCTATACGAGATATGTGTGTGTGTGTACACACAGAAAGCATGAAACACACACAAACACAAGGAGAGAGAGAGAGAGAGAAAGAGAGAGAGAGAGAGAGAGAGAGAGAGAGAGAGAGAACTAAAAATCTTATGTGCTTATTCTCCATCCTTGTCCACACTAACAACCTAATGGTTTTCATTACATAAATACACTATCCTTAAAGCTGCATCAGGAAGGGTCAGAGCATGTCTTGGATAATGCACAATAAAGGGGGCCAAGAGAAGAGTCTGTTCTCTCCCTCACTGGAATTTAATGAATGAGGGTAGGCTACCCAGCACATTGCCTTCCAGTCCAGGACTGTCCCAGTACCATCTGCTTAGCACTGATCATCAGCCCAACTTTGTGTTAGTTTGAGCCTCCCCTCCCTCCTCACTCAAAGACATTGGTTAGGCCATCTCTCTCAAGATAGCCTTGACATTGTATCTTAACACCCGAGCCCCTTGTGACACTGCCAGGCCTCCCTGTACCTCTGGCTAACCTATTCCACTCACTATGATCCTATTAAAACAGACCCGTGGAATCATGAAGTGACTGATATCAGCACAATACAATGACCTGGGTGACAGAAATGGCAGTTTATCTTCACGTCTTTCCTGCTCATTATTAAAAGCAAACAAAAGATGTATATAGAATCAGTGGTGTAGTAGTAGTTCTTCAAAGAGTTCCCAGAATAAGTCACAGCTGGCAGAAGGAGTAGATACACAAACATGCTGTTCCATGTGATAAATGCTGTCAGATTCATTCATAAAAAGGAGTGGTAGGCTGGAGTATAGCTCAGTGGTAGAATGTGTACTTTGTATATACGAGGCCCCAGATTCATCACAACACTTAAAGTCCAAAACTAGGGATATGGCTAGTCAGTATAATACTTGCTGTGCAAGCATGCAGTCTTGAATTTGGATATCTGGCATTCATGTAAAAAAACAAAAAACAAACAAACAAACAAACAAGCATAATGGCATGTACCTGTAATCCCCCTGCTGGGAAGGTAGAGACAAATGAGTAGCTGGACCTCACTGGCCATCCAGCCTAGCCAAATTGGTGAGCTCCAGGTTTAGTTAGAGACCCTGATTGAAAATGTAAGATGGAGAGAAACTGAAGAAGGCATCTAACATCAACCCCTGACCTCCACATGCACACATAGACAAACACAAAGTCCATGCTGAGTTTAAGACGGTCCCTAGGCCTAGATGAGACCTATATAGCAGCAAGCAATGTCGTACCGTGATAGTAGTGTGTAGGCACACACGGTGGACACTCATGTGCCTATGCCTACTGGCTGGGGCTTCTCAGTACTACTTGTATTTAATGTGATGTCAGGTCTAGAGCCGACACACAGGTTTCAGTCAGAAGTCTGAGACTTTGCCAGGTGGTATTGGATAAACCATTCAAAGTTTCTGAACCTTGCTTTCCTCGTCTTGAACGAAAGATGAGATTCCTCGTAGCAGGTTATGAAATGCAGCTGCTTACAACAGCTTGCTTCCTTGGCAAAATCTGAAATGTGGGTTTGCAAGACCCCAGCTAAGGTTTGAAGTGTTTATTTAGAGAAAGCCACAGGCTAGCTCCCCAAACCAGCCACGTCAATGCCTCTGGCTCTTGGGCGGCAGTGGAATCCTGCTATGCCCACTTCCTGTACCCTCCCATGCTTTGAGCTTGGCATACACCTGGGCAATGCCTGCTCAGCCCTGCTACTCAAGTTGCAGGGGTTATTGACATCTGCTAGGAAACCAGAAGGGCACAATGGAGAAGAAACAGTAGCAGGCTAGGAAAAAATAGGAAGTTGGTGCAGTTGGATGATAATAGGGACTTTTCCCCTTCTCTTTTTTGGCTGGGAGATAAGCCTGTTTTTGTTAGCTTAGGGGGAGTAGGAGCTCACAGCAGTTCTCTGGCTGGACTTTGTTTGTGGATCGATCCAGACTTTGAGACCTGGCAAGTGCTGGCACTAGGCAATACTGAAGTGTTTTCAGCTCAGAGGAAAATCCCCAAGTCTTCTACTGATTGTTACGGGGCTCAAGTCTGCAGAAAGAACAAACACCAGGACCAGATCAGACCATTTGGAACGTCATAGGAATCATGTAGACGTGCGGCCACTGATGTTTGATTTCTGCTAAGACAAAAATGAAGAGGGGTCCTGAGCCTGCTCCCCACTAGTCTGTTGCGAGCTAAGTATGTTAGCTAATCAGGGCAGTGGGAAATGTTTCTTAATGTCCAGAGCCTTGTAGAGTGGGTACTGCTAGATACGGACTCCCCAGGGCCTTTGCTGAGCAGCTCTTTGGCTCATGGCCAAATCTGTTTACGTGGTACCCCGTCTGGCTTTCTGCCAACCTCACACCCCTATGACACAAGGTTTTCACCCTCTTCGTTCTATTTTATAGGCACCTTTTTATGCTTCTATACCTTCATATCTTTCTACCATACTCTCTTCCCTCTCCTACATCTGTTGTGCTTCTGGTTTGTATCCCAGAACTGCTATGGAGCCTCTGTGCTTCTGGGTGGGGATAATACGTCCTCCTGTGTTACCACAGCTATTTGTACAAGTCTACATTGTTTCCTCCCTGTCCCTCAATTGCACTAAGAATTGATATTTCTCATTTGTTCTTACATTCAACTCTGCACATGGCACAGGGCAGAGTCTCAAAAGATATTTGTGAAGTGTACAACACACGGACAAGTGGACTGACCCCTAGTCACTCCACTCAGGCGCTTCGGCCCTGACGGCTTTTGCAGGCCAGCCTTCTTGAGGGCCATTCAAAAAGGTGACCTAAGTCAACAAAAGCAGCTGTGGGCTCAAGAAACCCGGAGAGACCTGGCTTGCTCTGTGAGAGACCCTGGGTTCCCTAGATTCAGAGATGAAGGGGGTAGGGAAGGGTGACAGAGAGAGACACAGAATTGTGGTTACTAGAGCCAAAGAAGTTGTTTAAAAAAGAAAATAGTAGCTGGGTGTTGTGGCACACACCTTTAATCCCACCATTCAGGAGGCAGAGGCAGGTAGATCTGTGCGAGAGTCCAGCCTGGTCTACAGAGTGAGTTCTGGGACAGCTGGGGCTGTTACACTGAGAATTCCTGTCTCAAAAAAAAAAAAAAAAACAAAACAAAAAAAAAACAAAAAAAAACAGAAAAAAAAGGAAGAAAGGAAGGGAGGGAGGAAGGGAGGGAGTGAGGGAGAGAGGGAGAGAAAGAAGGAAGAAAGGAAGGAAGGAAAAAAGGAAGAAAGAAAGAATGAAAAGAGGAAGAAAGAAAACAGTAGAGGGCAGGAAACAAGGAAAGGTGGTCATGAACGATAAAACAAGATGCAGCACTGTGTTCTCCTTCTTACTCCTTTTACTGCTGTTCAGTGACACCACGGCCAAGGCAGCTTATACCAGCAAGAGTTTAGCAAGGGTTAAAGCTTCAGAAGGTGAGTCCATGATCACCATGGAGCGAAGTATGGCAGGCCAGCACAGCACTGGAGCAGCAGCTGAGAGCTTACCTCGTGATCCACAAGCAGGAGGCAAGGAGAGCTAGCTGGAGCCGGTGTGGCCTTCAGAAATCTCAAAGCCTGCCCGCCAGGGTGACACTAGCGTGCCCTGCATTCCTCCAGCAGGGCCACACCTCTCAATCCTTTCCAAACAGTTCCACCCCCGCACCCTGGGAACCAAGGCTCAAAATATATGAGCCTATGGGGGCTGCTCTAATTCAAGTCACCACAAGCATACAGGCCAAAGGGCTGGATTTTGTTGGTTTTTTTTTAAAGGTTAGTAAAGTAGACACAATTCTGATGATGAAGAGAGTGTGCATGATCATGCAGCCATTTCTTGCTTCACATTAACAATCCTTTTGTGGAAATCTTATGCTTTGTGTGAGAATATCATAACAAGGAATTTGCTCCCCTTTATTTTATTAAATAACCTGCATTATCTAAACAGCAGAGAAACCCTTGCTCTTCTGCTTGCTTTGATGCTTATCTGCCTGTCAGCTCTTTATTTTTCAGGTTTCCCTATTCCTGAGTGGATGCTGTGGCTACCCACTTTACAGCCTGCCGTTGACTCCCAGAGGCTCAACTCTCCGGTGAGGAGAGCTAGGAGCTGTGGGAGTCCTCCCTGCACCATGCTCTGCACCAAGGCAGAAACGAGCCTTCCATGGAGCCGTTATGCCCCTGGCAATGTGAGCTCTACCTTACAGATCTGTCCCTGACCTCCCCAGTATGTGGACAGGTATGTGCTACCGTGCCAGGACTTCCTGGATGCTAGGCAGTTGTTCTACCCTTGAGCTACATCTCCATCTGGTGTTCTACTGTGGCAACTAATTGATGACTTTGGCTCTGTATTATCAGCAGATAGTTGTATTTGGGGAGCCAGTACTTAAAGTTTTAAATCACTTCTTATCATTATGCTTTACCCACTTTTTATTTCTGATTGTCATTACTCTATTTTTAGGACCCTGTGTGTGCTAAGAGTAATAACTACTTACTTGCCAATTTTCCTTGTTCTATCTTTTCTCTCTCTCTCTCTCTCTCTCTCTCTCTCTCTCTCTCTCTCTCTCTCTTTCTCTCTCTTTCTCTCTCTGTCTCTGTCTCTGTCTCTCTCTCTCTCTCTCTCTCTCTCTCTCTTTTCATTGAAATTTTTTTTCAGTAGTCTGGGAAGATGGCTCAGATGGTAAAGTACTTGCTGCAAAAATATGAGGACTTACACACACAAACACACACACACACAAACACACACACACACACACACACACACACACACACACACACGAGTGAGAGCGAGTAAGAGAGAATGAGAGATTCTTGTGGTCAGGCTTTTCAGTGTGTGGATATCAGTATGTAGTAGAGGACTCACCACTGAAGTGCTTTCTTTAAGTAGCTGTATGGTTTGTATGTCATTTGTCTCTTGTCTACAGTGAAAGTACCTCGACAAATTCTGAGTCTAACAGATGTATGGGGAGGTTTTGGGGGGTGGGGATGGGGGTTAGGGTATGGCTATTCAGTCATTTCCAATACTGGAATGTCATAAAGTCCAGCTCATTTTTACTGATTTGGTTTTCCTTTATGCTGATTTTAAAAGGTCAATAGCACAGGCTGCTCTTGCAGAGAACCTGGGTTTGGTTCCCAGCATCCACATGATAGCTCGTAATTGCTTGCAACTCCAGTTCCAGAGACTCTTTTTGACCTCTGTAGGCAATGCATGCACACATGTATTCACATACATACATTCAGGGAAACAGTCATACACATTAAATACAAATAAACAAATTTAAAAGTTTCTTCAAAACTATATAAAAAAAAAGTTTCTCTAATTTTAAAAAAAACCTAGCTACAAAGTTCATATGGAAGATAAAAAGGTGTTACCAAAATATTTTGAATCAAGAAGTAATAAAAAAGGGACACTTAGTTTATCAAATGTGAAAATGTATAGTGGGTAAAATAGTGTAGAATTAACATTGGACCAAAACTACATTGCAAAGTAAAAAATCAATAATAAAGTCAAGCCTTGTACAGTGAAGATTATGGTAAACATGACAGTTTAACTGAAGAAGGACAGATAGTACGTGCTAAATTCTATCAACCAGTCACCACAGAGAAGAAATTTGGGGCCTTCCTGTTCCATCTGGGGGACTTATTGGATTAATAGCTCATATAATCAGACTCCTTTTGTAGGATCAACAGAGTGAGCAGCAAATGAGACGGATCTTAGGCTTAACATTACAAACAATTTTATTAGGCTGTTAGAAGATGATGTAAGAGAGGACATTAAGTATGATTGATGGACCTGGATAAAGCAAAGACGTGAGCCTGCCCTGCACTTCTGGTAATAACCAGTTACACCCAGATAACCTCTAGACAGAGGAAGAGCTTGACTTAGCCTTGCTCTGCCTTCCAGCTGTGCTAAGTGCCTCTGGAGCATTGCCAGTGCTGGGAACTCCGCATGCAAATGCTAATGGCCTCTGCCTGGAAGACGTGCCCCTTCCCTTCAGGGCCTTCAGTCGTGGGGGATAGCAGAAGGCAAATTTGCTTATCTATCTGCCCGCCTGCCTGCCTGCCTGTCTATCTGTTTGTTCATCTATCTATCTATCTATCTATCTATCTATCTATCTATCTACCTATCTATCTATCATGTTTGAGACAAGGTCTCACTCTGAATCCCATCATGCCCTTTAACTCATTATGCAGCTCAGGTTGGCTTTAATCTTCTTACCTCAGTCTCCCGAATGCTAATATTGTAAGTGTGAACCGCCATGCTTCACTGATTTGCTTTATTTCTTAAAATTCTTGTCTTAAACATGAGTACTTTTTCAAATTTGTTTATTTGTTTCTTTGTTTATTTGTTTCTTTTTCAAGGCAGGGTTTCTCTGTATAGCCCTGACTATCCTGGAACTCACTCTGTAGATCAGGTTGGCCTTGAACTCACAGAGATCTGCCTGCCTCTGCCTCTGCAGTGCTGGGATTAAAAGCACGTGCCACTACTGCCTTGACTAAATGTACTCTTTTTAATTATGTATAAGTGTGTGTGTGTGTGTGTGTGTGTGTGTGTGTGTGTATCTCTATGTAGCTATGTACATGTGATTTCAGGTGTCAGTGGAGGCTAGGGGTATTGGATCCCCAAGAAGCTTGAGCTCCAGGTGGTTGTTAGCTGCCTGAAGTAAGTGCTGGGAACTGAACTTGAGTTCTCTGCAAGAGCCACTCACATTTGTAATTACTGAGACACCTCTCCAACCCCAAGTGTCTGTTCTTTGTCACTAGAACCAACCCTACTGCATTCTACTACTGTGATAAAGAAAAAAATAAAACCAACTAGGGAGGAAAGAGTTTAGTTCATCTTTCATTTCCAGATAACAGTCCCTCACTGAGGGCAGTCAGGGCAGACTCAAAGGGCAGAAACCTGGAGGCCCAAGCGGAACTGATGCAGAAGCCTAGAGGAGTGTGCTGCTAAGTGGCTTGCTCAGCTTGCCTCCTTATACCATCCAGGAGTACCAGTCCCTCTATGGGCAGCACTGTCCACAGTGGAGCCAGGCCCTCCCACACATCAATCAAAGAAATGCTCCGGCAGACTTGTCTACAAACCAATCTAGAACCAATCTGGTAGGGGCATTTTCTAAATTGAGTTTTCCTCTTCCCAAATGATTCTCCATCTCATCAAGTTGTCATAAAATGAGCCTTCTCACCAATGTAGGGAAAAGCCAAATGTGGTTTGTAATACAGCTTCAGAAACTGGGGTATTCAGAGAAAATCTTTGAAGGAATGTATAGTAGGAGATGAGTGTTAACTAGGGTTAAAGGAAGCCTGGGGATTTTGCCAGTTTTGTTTCTGAAGATGAGAGAGATTGTCTTAGGATTTTACTGCTGTGAACAGACACCATGACCAATATTTAATTTGGGCTGGCTTGCAGGTTTAGAGGTTCAGTCCATTATCATCAAGGTGGGAGCATGGCAGCATCAAGGCAGGCATGGTGCAGGCAGAACTGAGAGTTCCACATCTTCATCAGAAGGCTGCTTTGTGGGAAGCTAGGGTGAGGGTATTAAAGCCCACACCCACAGTGACACACCTACTCCAACAGGACCACACTTAATAGTGCCACTCCCTGGGCCAAGCCTATACAAACCATCACAGAGATTATGGCTATATACACTGAGGGGAAAGAAAACTTGTTTTTGAAGGTTTAAGAGCGAGAAGATAATTGTAAGCACATCCCCATCATGGACCACACTTTCCATTCAGCATTCCACCTACTGTTTGTCTTCACCTCGCTCAGGACCCAGATCAGCAGTTACCCCTGGAGCCATTTGCTTCTCTGTATTGTCTCAGTTTCTCAGGAGGAGAATTCATTAGTAATTAGTAATGAGTGATTGGAAATAATTAAGTGCCCCTCCCATAAGAGGTAAAGCTAAAGGGTGGGGTGCAGGGCCTTGTACCTGGAGAGGGATGGCTGGAGGGTGACATAAAGAGAAATATGCAGGAAGATGGACAGATGTAGCATTGTTCTCTTTGAGTTAAATGCCTACTCCTTACCATCTGAGTATCAATGGGGTTGCCCTCTTCTTGTAGTTGCTTATTTTACTTTTTATTTGTTGAGTATTTTATACATGTACATAATGGAAATATAACTGTGTCCACCTCCCATTTCTCCCTTCCAATGTGCCTTGAATCCACTCCAACATATCTCCCTTCCAACTTTGTGTTCTCTTATTCTCTTAAAAAAGCCAAACAAACAACTCACTCGGTCCAATTAGTGATGCTCATATGTGCATGTCTGGGGCCATCCACTGGTGTATGGACAGCCTACCACTGGCCACAGCCCCAGAGAAGAATGGTTCTCCCTCTCCCATCAACTATTAAATGCCAATAGCTCCTCAGTTAGGGGTGAGGCCTTGTGAGCTCCCCCACCCCAGTCAATGCTGGAATTTTGGCTGGGTTGATCTTGTACAGTTAACCACAAGAGTCCAGAAGTGAAATACCCATGTCACGTCTAGACACCAACATTTTACAGCCCCCCTCCCCATCTTCTAGCACTTATATTCTTTCTGCTGACTCTTTCTTGATGTTCCCTGAGCCTTGTGGGACCAACAGTGATCTGTCTGTCTGTCTGTTTGTCTATGTATTATCTTTCTATCCATTCATCATCCATCTATTAATCTATTATCTGTCTGTCTATCTTCCTGTCTGTCCATCCATCTATTCATCTATCCATCTATTCATCTATCCATCCATCCATCCATCCATCCATCCATCCATCCATCATTTATCTATTGTCTATCTATCTATCTATCTATCTATCTATCTATCTATCTATCATCTTTGAGGCTCATCTTTGAGGGCTGAGCAAGAGAAAAGCAGGCAAGAGAATCATGAGTTTGAAACCAGTCTTGGAGTACTCAGCTCCAAGGAGAGGAGATTGAGGCTGACAGGTGGTGGGGACAATTGCTGACTAATAATTTACTACCACAGAAGAAAAATAAGTTGGGAAGGATGGGGTCTTTCCTAACCCTCAACTTAACTGCTTAGGTGAGAGGAACCTAGATCGTAATTTTCCCAAGGATGTATGCCTTTTAAACAGTTTGCCTACACTATCAGTGATTCAGGAAAAGTCAATATTTGTACTGCCCTCTCTTATTTAAGGTTGCAAATCATTGTTCATCAGAGTAAGATATAAGCAGTTTCCTGTCTCTGGAATATGCTTATTTCTTTTTCCTTTTTGCAACACTCTCATCATGTTTTTGTTGAGCCGTGAGAAAAAGCTCACCAGCTACTCCTGTGCAGTGCTAGAAAGCCCTGCAAGACTCAAGGCTTCGTGTCCTGACTTCACCCTCAAAGCTCGGTGACCTTGCTAGTTATCCAACTTCCCTAAACTTTGCCTTCCTGAATAATGTGATGGCACGAGCCCCCTAGTGTGGCTTTGTGGAGGTAATGAGGCACTGGATGCAACGGACTTTGCACAGTGCTAGAATCTCATGAACGTCCTGCCCATGTGCTGTGACATGCTATAACTTTCAGATGACTGAGCGGTCTGTGTGAGTGGGTAACAAACTAATCAGAATTTTGGGGCTTGAAAGGGACCCTTGAAAGCATTTCTACTAAGAGAGCCAGTCTTCACTCCGTTCTCCATCACCCACTCCCATCAGCCCCACGGCTGCTGAAGGACTGCTAGTTCAAAGCAATCTTTGTCATCTTTATATTTTTCAAACATAGATGATTCCTGCAAGTTTGCCTGCAGGGTTGACATACTTTCTGGACTTGAAGACTTCCTTGTGTATCTGGAGGGCTGGTGACCAAGAGGTTCAGGACTAAACCCCAAGCCTGTACGGAAACCACCTGTGAGACTAAACTGATGCCTGACCTCGTTTGACGTCATAGCCCTCAGGTCAAGTTTGCTGAGCCTCATTCTTCAGGTGCTAAATGCACCTTATTGTTCTCTGTTTAGGTAAAGGAGGAGCATAAAGAGATTCTATCTTGAAAGGCTAAGAACTAACCCTACTCAGCTGCACTTGGGTGAGTTGCAGCCAGTGAAATCCAGAGCCAAGTGGGTCATCCAACCTGTTATGCTTAAAGTTGGTAGACCGAATTATAAAGGTGCATTTCGGTCCTTTGGCAGGGATGAGGGGAAAAATGTTCACGTAGAAGCCAGAAAAAAAAAACAAACCACCATTGCCCCAAGCTCCGTGTGTAATGAAAGGCTCTGCCTCAATGTAGGTCACAACAAAATATTACTGACCTAGATTCTCTGCTGAATCAATACCATTAAGAGATCCTGACCCAGTTTTATACATAGCCCTCACTTTCTCATTGTGACTTGGGATCACCTTGGTGATTTACAGACGTTAAGAAACAAGGGTTCCGGTTGATTATGAGGCTTGTTATAAATTGCCTTAATTCTCCATCAAGAGCCATTGAAAGGAAATTCAGGACTGAGCTCAGGATTCTCTATGACATTCCTGGTATTTTCAGGAAGTGTGGCAGAAGCAAATGTCATTTTACCCGGTGGCTGATAGTATCAGGGGTGGGCGAGGCTAATTGTCAGCAGAGGTTCATAAAGCTGAAGCATCATCAGGCCCAGTGCGGGGTTAATGGAGTGTGGGCTGAGATTCACAGATATCCTGAGCAGGAGATCAGCTTAGAGACCCTTTGGAGAATGGTGGGACAGCCCTTAATTTCTTATCCATCAGAATATAATCATACCACTTCTTGCTTTTCCTTTTCTATCTCCAGCCCCTCCCATGCACCCTCTCACTCCATCTCAAATTTATGGTCTCTTTTTCTTTGATTATTATTATATACACATATATGAATAAATAAGTAAGCACAGCTCACTAACTATGTTCAGCGTTTATGTGCATATGATTTTAGGGCTGACTCCTTTGTATTAAATAAGCAACTTGGGGAAATCATTTTTGTTTTTCAAAGTAAATGTATTTATTAATCTTTAAAAAAGATCTATTTTATTTTAATGTATATGAATGTTTGGCCCGAATTATGCTTATGCACAACATGTATGCAGTGCCCACAGAGACCAGAAGAGGGCAGCAAATCCCTAGGAACTGGAGTTACAGGCAGTTGTGAGCTACCCTGTAGATGCTAGGAACCAAACCCAGGTCTTCTGGAAGAGAAAGGAGCGGCCTTAATAGCTGAACCATCTCTGTTCCCTAAATTTTTACTTATTTTTTTAATCTTATGTGTATGGTGTATGCATTTTTGGCCTCCATGTGTATATAGTGTATTGCATGCATGCCTGGCCCCCTTAAGCCCAGAAGAGGAAGTCCAATTCCCCAAAGCTTGAGTTATCTGTAGATGGTTGTGAGCCACCATGTGGGTGCTGGAAATTGAACCAGTGTTCTCTGGAAGCTCTTAACCACTGAGCCTTCTCTTTGACTTTAGTTAGTGACATTTCTTTAAGAAACAGCCTCCCAGAGCAGAGAGCAGCAAAGCATGTGTCACTATTCAAAGCCTTTCTCTTCTGGTTTGGGTAACTCATTTCCAAGTCCGAAGCCAGCTGTGTGTGGCTTAACAGTGGGGCACATTCTAAAAATGTATCTTTGGGTGATTTCTTCATTGTGGAAAGTTCGTAGTCTATACTTATGCAAACACAATTACAATCTCTCTCTCACTTTCTCATACATATACAAACACCCATACACACACTCTTAGAGGATCACTGATGGATATGCAGTGTATGATTGAACAAAACATTGTGGATTTTGTCTGTCCTACTCAGAGAAGCAGCAGGGGACTCCTCTATGGCTGCAGAACATATTCCCTATGGCAAACAGTGTTTATGTGTCATTACAAAAGGCATTGCCCTGAGAACTTTGCCACACTGAGCTATTTCTAGTGGGTCTGTGGGACCCCAGTCTGAGGCTGTGGATACCTCCGGTTGCTGTAGAAGCCATGCTGAAAGGAGAAGCAACTGTAAAGGAGCCTAACACGCTTGGGCCCTGTGAAGTCAGCACAGCCTCCCGAGGAGAGCCATGCTGGGGTTGGGTGGGTAGGGGTGGTGGTGGTGGTGGTGGTGGTGGTGGAATTGTGGGCGGGGCTGAAGATGCAATCAGGAGAATGACAGCTGACTTTATCTAGGAACCCTCCCTCCTTCATTGATGCCGCACCTGTCCTTACAGCACCCGCTCACCGTTGAAGGCACAGTTACAGGAACCTGGAGGTGCTACAGTGATGAGCCTAGCCCTCCTCTCTGCCTTTGTCACATCATGTTCTAGTGGAGGGACAGACAGAAGTGAACGGCTGAAGAGTAGTACTAAGTGGGACCCAAGTGGGACCCAACGAGGAAGGTCAGTGTGTAAAGGAGCTTGGCACAGAGCCCGCTGACCTGGGTGTGAGCCTGAGATCTACATGGTGAGAGGAGAGAACCAGTTCCCACAAGTTGGCCTCTGACTTCCACACATTTTGCTGTGGCATGCACATGTATGCATATCTACATACACATGTGCACACACACACACACACACACAATACAATACGATGTTTTGAAAGAACAATCACCACTGAAGCCAGAGGCCTAGTGTCCTTCCGTGGGAAGGAGGGAATGATGGACCAATGTGAGGTGCCTTTTACACTATGCTTTTGGGGGCTCAACATATGAAATCTGTCTCATCCCTGAAAACCTAGGGTAAGGAATGCATATCCCTGCAACAGGCCACGAAAAAGCAGTAAACATGGGGCCAACCAAATCACAGGTGCTTCTGTCCTGGCAAGGCAACTTCCATGGCCCTAATGACTCAGTCTGACTTTGGATTTCTCGAGAGGCCATTTGCTTAAGTGAATAGTCCTGGAGATCGTGACAGCGGTGAGGGGAAGGTCACACTTAGAGCTTTGTGTCCTCTCCTCACAGCTCAGATACCCGTTCACCAGGGGAATATCAGACAGGAGGAGGATGGGGCTTCTCCAGTGTCAGAGGGGTGAGACCTTGCGGCACCGTCACGGTCAGTGAAAGAGCAGTGACTCTGGCCTTGGGCTTAGCCACTTCATCTCTCTGGTGACCTGCTAGTGACAGCTGGGTGACTGGGAGGTGAGGAGAAACAAGTCCAGATGGTGTCAGCACACAGGAAAAGGTGCTGGGAGGGGCTGCGCATGGGGACAGCACGGCTTTATGGAAGCGATTAAAATGTTCTGGAATGAGATAAGGCTACAGTTGGAAAACGCTGTGAATATACTAAAAGCTGTTGGACAGCACCCTTTCCAGAGGGGGTTTATAGTGTGTGGATTATATCTCAACCACCAACACAAGGCTGAATTGTCAGAAGGAAGGAGGAAGCTGGTCTCCCGACTCCCACTCACCTTCCCATTATGTTGCATCACCCTTCATGGTATGAATACACCATTATGTTGCCTTACCAAAGGAAAGCATCATACTAGCAAAACCACTTGACCAAATGCAGGGACTTCTAGATCTACTTTTGCTACAAACTCAGCCACCTAATACCTGTGCAGGGAAAAGGAAGAGCAACACACAAACAGGAAGTCAGGCCCAAAGCCTGTACAAGAGTGCGCAAAGGAAAGTGATCAGGAAAACAGGTTTCTGAGTCACTGATGTGGTAAGTAAGGAGTCAGATAGGGTTACAGTGCTGCAGGAGGCCACAGCAGCACAGGGTTCCCTGACCAGTGAGGTCCAGGAGGGGCGGCCATTAAAGCAGCAACTCCTATATTTCTTGGGCACCCAGATGGCTCCAGCTGATTCTCAGAGGGAAAATGCAAGGGTCCTCTGCTGTTCCCCACAGAGGTAGGAAGTGATGGAGCGGATGTGTTCAGGATCACCTCTGGAATGCCTGGGAATTCATCAGCCTCACCTCCAGGCTGCACCACTTACATCTGTAAACCTAAGGGGAGTCTTGTCCCTTCCTGAGCCTCATTTTCTCCATCTGCCTGGTGGGAATGTTAACAGTCCACTCCCAAGAAAGTTATCATGAGGATCAGGTGGGTACCCTGTCTGACACAGAGCTCTTTTGGGCTGACTGGAGGTTAGGAAGGTATTGTCAATAGCCAGAAAGAGTGTTCCCTGGCTTCTTAGAGCTAAATGCATTCCAGTTTGGGGACCTGGCCCAGTCAAAAGGGTCTTAGTGAAGCATGCAAAGAGAGACATAAAGCCAAACTGAACAGGGGACTCCCAGAGAGCCCAGGTTTCAAATGTCCCCTGCTTTGTCTTCTGAAAGAAAGAGCCAGTTCATGACACACTATCTTGCTCACAAGCTGAATTCTTGAGAAAGCCCAGGCTTCTTGCTGGGATGGCTGAGGCTCCTCAGAGATTGGCTCCTCTGTGTCTTTCCTTAGTGAGCTCTTCTCTTTTCCCATATGTTTCAAGCACAGGGGCCTTTTGCTAGGTATTACATGTGGCTTGTTCCTGAGATATTCAGTTGCTCAAAGCTTGATCCCAGTGTGGAGGTTTGGTGGTGGCAGAACCTTTAAGAGATGGTGTCTGTGTGAAATGACGAGGTCGTAGGTCCCCTGCCCTCACAGACAGGTTATTCTCTTGAAAGTGCACCTGCTAGAGGCCTCAGATCTGGTTGGGATGGATTGGTTCATACCAGAAGGCATCTCACCATAAAAAAAAGCATAGCTTTTTTTCCTTTCTCTCTTCTATGTACATATGTGTTCATTGGTGTGTGGGATATACATGTGTGGTGCACATGTGTTCATGTGTGCTCATGTGCATGTAAAGGCCAGAGGTTAACCTTGGTTATCATTCCTCAGGTGGCCACAAGCTTGTTGTTGTTGTGTGTTTGCTTGTTTTGTTTTTGAGGCAGGGTCTGTCACTGGGGTTATAAGCATATGCCAACAGGCCTGGCATCTTCACACAGGTTATTGGGTATAGCAAACACTTATTTTAAAATTCTTTCATTGTTGAGATTGTTGAATATAATTACATCACTCCCTTTTCTCTTTCTAAACCCTCCCATATACCCTTCCTTGTTTTTTTTTTAATTCAAGAGCTTTTTTTCCATTAATAGTTGTTACATATCTGTGTGTGTGTGTGTGTGTGTGTTTGCATGTGTGTCGGTGTATACAATCTGTATCAAGGAAACTTTTTGCAACAGATGGAGACCATTACAGAAAACCACAATCAGTCAGAATGCAGAGCTGTGGAGCCCAGTCCCAAGGATACATTTACAATACAACTCCTGCACCCAAGGCCCAAAGATCACTGTGGAAGAGGGGGCAGAAAGATTGTAAGACCCAGAGGAAAGGGAGTTTGCTGTGAGACTGTGCCTCCTAGTAATGACAGAAGTTACACCCATAAAGTCTCACCAACAAGACTGCCTGAGTGTGAGCTGGGCAAAGACAACAGCGGACTTGCTACTGGGAGGGGGCGTGGCGGGGGCGGAGCAGGGGCGGAGCCCAGGAGGTCCCAACCAGACACAGAACCACAGCAGCAAGTACTTCTCACGGATCTGGGACTCATTTCCATTCTCTTTGCTGAAAGAACCACAGGGCCTGAGTCTAAAGCTCAGGGTGGACTGTGTGTAGGATTTACAGGTGACAACAGGAAAGCGCAGCCATTTTGAAACCCTGCCATTCCTTCAAGGTTAATAATCTGCAGAATGAGAAACAGGGAGAAACCAGTAGCCCCAGAGCTCCCAGGGACTAACCACAGACAGGTGGGAATTGAAGGCTAAGCCAGAGGAAGAGAATGGGAGGGAGACACCTGTGTGTCTCAGGTCCTTTGCCTGTCCTTACGATGAAATATCCAGACAAAGCAACTTCCGGAGGAAAGGACTTACTTAACTTATTTTCCAAGCCACAGCCCACTGCTCAGGGGAGCCACAGCAACAGGAGCCCACAGTACCTGCGCACCCATAGCCAGCAACGGAGACAGGTGAATGCACATATGCTAGTGTTCGTCAAAACTTCTCAACTGGCACAGCCCAGGTCCTGCCCAAAATTAAGATGGGTCTTCCCCCCATGGAAGGAGTTACAGAGACGAACTGTAGAGCAGAGATTGAAGGAATGAAAATCCAGAGACTGTCCCTCCTGGGGATCCATCCCATATACAATCACCAAACTCAGACACTATTGCAGATGACAACAAGTACTTGCTGACAGGAGCCTGATATAGCTGTCTCCTGAGAGGCTCTGCCACTGCCTGATAAATACAGAGGTGGATGCTCACAGCCGTCCATTGCCTGAGCAGAGGGTCCCCAATGAAGGAGCTAGAGAAAGGACCCAAGGAGCTGAAGGGGTCCATAGGAGGAACAACAATATGAACTAACCAGTACCCCCAGAGCTCCCAGGGACTAAACCATCAACCAAAGACAGGTGGATCCAACTGCATATGTAGCAGAAGATGGCCTAGTTGGTCATCAATGGGAGGAGAGGCCTTTGGTCTTATGAAGGCTCTATGCCCCAGTATAGGGGAATGCCAGGGCCAAGAAGCAGGAGAGGGTGGGTTGGTGAGCTGAGGGAGAGGGGAGGGAATAGAGGGGTTTTCAGAGGGGAAACCAGGCAAGGGGAGAACATTCGAAATGTAAATAAAGAAAATGTCTAATAAAAAAAAAAGATGGGTCTTCCCACATCAATTAATGTAGTGTAGATAAGGCCCCTACAGGCATGTTCAGAGGCCTATCTCCCAGGAAATTCAAGATTTTGTCAAGTTGACATCACTAACCACCACATTTTCCCTGTTCAAAAAAAAAAAAAAAAAAAAAGAGAGTCTAGAAGCTCCATACTTGTTAAAAGAAGACTCTATGAAGTTTCCACTGGGCACATTCAATCATGCCTAACTTTCTTTTATCTACTTTTAAAAAATGAGTATGGATATTTGCATGCGTGTATGTATGTCTGTGTACCGTGTGTGTGTGTGTGTGTGTGTGTGTGTGTGTGTGTGTGTGTCTGTGCCTACAGAAGCTAGAAGATGGCATTAGATCCCTAAAACTGAAGTTACAGATGATTGCAAGCCACCATGTGCCTACTGGGAATTGAATTCAGATCCTCTGAGAACCAATGTCCTTCATTGCTGAGCCATCTCTCCAGCCCCCATTTAATGCCTGTTTAAGTAGCACCATTAGGGGGCGATTAAGAGTGCTTGCTGCGGGGCTAGAGAGATGGCTCAGTGGTTAAGAGCACCGACTACTCTTCTGAAGGTCCTGCAACCACATGATGGCTCACAACCATCCGTAATGAGATCTGATGCTCTCTTCTGGAGTGTCTGAAGACAGCTACAGTGTACCTACATATAATAAATAAATAAATCTTAAAAAAAAAAGAGTGCTTGCTGCTCTTGCAGAGGACCCAAGTTCAGTTCCTTGCCTTGTGTTGAGCTGTGCACAACCTCCTGCAACTCCAGCTCCAGGGGATCTGGCCTTCTGGCCTCCTTTTGCACCTGCACATGGATGGCATACATTCATGTAGGCACACAAATATAAATAAACGGTGCTAGTGCAAGCTACAGTCAGGAGGAGTCTTCTGTACAACTCAGGAGTCTGGGGCTTACACTTAAGAATTCCGATAGTCTCTCCTGGTAATCTGGGGAAAGGTAGAGAAATGCTGGTGATATGGGACATTTGGTTTAGTACAGAATTTTTGGAAAGACAGATCCTAAACATAAATGGGGAAAAGACTAGAAGATCTCTCAAGCCACACTGTAGAGCTTTGGTCTTGAATGGTCATATTCAGTGTTTGTATCAATGACTTGAGCACACATTATGGGTAGTATGTGTCTGTGTCTGTGTGTGTGTGTTTCACAATGTGTATACGTGTGTGCAGATACACAGCATGTGAGAGTGTATGTGTGTGTGTGAGCACACTCACATTCATGTGAGGGACCAAATTTGATGTCAAAAGTCTTTTTTTTTTAATTTTGTAACTATATTTATGTACAGAAACGTTAGTGTACATTTAACCCAATTTAGTGGCCAGTTCTTTAGCCTTTGCCTTTTCCAGCTTGGCAATGCGAGCCACAGACTTAGGACCCAGGACGTTGCCTCCCCAATGGCGACGGATCTCGTCGTATCTGTCATTATAATTGGTTCTAATAGCTTCCACCAGCTTAGCCAGAGCACACTTGTCTTCTGAGTTAACCTGTGTGAAGGCAACAGTGGTGCAGGTCTTCCTGTGGACCAGGCGCCCCAGCCTAGCCTTTCCCTTGATGATGCAGTAGGGCACCCTCATCTTTCGACACAGGGCAGGCAGGAAAACCACCAGCTCAATGGGGTCTACATCATGGGCAATCACCACCAGCTGAGCCTTCTTGTTCTCCACCAAAGTGGTAACTGTATTGACTCCTGCTCGGAGGACAGGTGGTCTCTTAGTTGGGACATCCCCTTTGCCAGCAGCTTTCTTCTCAGCACGGGCCAGTAGCCTTTGCTTCTTGTCTTGCTTTGTCTCTGGCCTGTACTTGTGGGCAAGCTTAAGCAGCTGAGTTGTTGTTTGCCTGTCCAGGGCCTGGGTGAACTGGTTAATGGCAGGAGGCACTTTGAGACGCTTATAGAGGATGGCTCTTTGCCGCTGCAGCTTGATGTAGCGAGGCCATTTGACGAAGCGTGTTAGATCTCTTTTGGGCTGGAGGTCCTGCCCAATGCTGAAGTTCTTGGGCCTCTTCTCAAACAAAGGATTGACCACCTTCTTGGCCTCCTGTTTCTTGACGATGGCGGGGGCCGGGGCCACCTTCTTCCCCTTCGCCTTCTTCCCTTTGGGCATCTTGCTCGGCTGGTGGAGAGAGAAAGAAGAAGGACTTGTGGGTGATAAGTCCAAAAGTCTTTCTTAACCTCTCTCACTTTATTTCCTGAGGCGTAGTCTCTCACAGAACCCTGGACTCATCAGAATCCAGCAAAGCCATCTTATCCCCAGACTCCCCTGTCTCTGCTTCCCAAGTGTGGAGATTACAGATGGGTTGCCACGTCACCCTAACTTTTACCCTGGTTTTGGGGATCTGAACTTGTGTCCTCAACACTTTCCGACAAGCTCTTTGTCCACTGAGCCATCTGCCCAGCCCCCTCTAGGTGTACAGAATGTGATGCATATGTGAAGATGCGTAATAGCGAGTTTGTTTCAGCACAAACAGATTGTGCTGATGTGTTTGATGGTAGAATTTGTGCACAAAATAATTTCAGCATAGTGGAATGGGCCTCTTGCAGCGGTTAATACCAGTTAGGAGATAACCCTCTGAGGGGAGCTGTGAGAGCTTTTCTACATTAGGTTAATTGAAGTGGGAAGACCCTCCATAACTGTGGACAGAGTCATTCCATGGGTTGAGGTCCTGACCTGAACCTGAAGGAGAAAGTGAGCTGAGTGGCAGCATCCATCTGTCTGCTTCCTGACTGCAGATGCCATGTGACCAGGGCCTTTTGCTCCCATAGCCAGGACTCTGCCAACACAGTGACCTCCAACTGGGAGCCAAAATAAACCCTCCCTTCCTTATTTTGACACAGCAGTGAGAAGAGTAACAAGCACAGCCCTGATCCCAGCTAGGTCACTCTCAAGCAAAGTGTGAAAGGTCCGTTTAGGCTTTAAACGCAAACTATGTAGTCGGGGAGAAGAGAGACATGAGTCCTGCAAGTGACTCAGGTTCCTGAGATCTAGGATTTTGATTGACAGGTAGCTCTGTGAGAGCCAACGGTGTGTCCTAACCACCAGAAACCTGAGTTCATTCTCAGAAATGATTGTATTCATATCCACTAATCTGTAAAGAGGTAATGACATGAAGTAACAGGAGCACAGGGTCTGGAGAAACGATATCTCCCCTCAGTTTTTTTGAGAAAGGAAGTGCTGGGGCGGGGGGTGGGGCTGTTTGGAACCATGTAAATTGTAAGAAACTGATACATGGGAGGGATTTATAGCACCAGGCATTAGGATGAGCCAGGGTCTGGGCATCTTGAGAGGACTAATGAAGGTCCTGGGAATGCTTGGCCTTCTAGACAAATGAGAGATGTTCTCAGAGGTCTAAGGAAGACTAGAGAGAGGTACAGTTATGGGGCAGTGGACTATGAGGGTTGAGTACATTCCAATACCCTGGCACCCACCTGAGGACGGTTTGAGTTTCCCTTCTCCCGACCAGATTCCTGGCTTGGAATAAGTGACCACAGCTCCACACATAAAGAATGTGACTAGTGTTCACATAGCACAGACCAGAGTTCTCCATGCTAATGAAGTATCTAGATGGGCCCTGAGGGTTTAGCCAATAAGCTTCCCTTCCTGAACATTCCTTCCTGCAAAAGGCATTTAATCTCTGGTCCACTCTGAAGAAGTTGTATGCACCCATTTTCCACTATAAACAGTCAATAAACAGTATGGATAAGCATGGACTGACACTCTCATCAAGAACCACTATGGGGAACATGGAGGAAGCCTTTGTCTTTGGAGCACAGCCACCTAAGTCTCCTGCAGAAGCCCCTCTACAGTCCCGGACATTTACCCCCTGAATTTACCCTCTGAGCTAAGCTGGAGTTCCTCCTCCCCACCCCCCACCCCCAGCCCTGGCCTCATCGCAGGCTGGTGGGACCCCTTCATTCCCAAGTCCTCCTTGAGATTTCCAGCAGCGCCTGGATGTCCAGGAGTTTGGGAATCCCTGACTCTTCAGCCTCATTCCACAACCTAGGCTGCATTCTCAAGCAGTGCACTTGCACTCCCTGCAAGCCCATCTCCCTACTGTGGTGGTGGCAGAGGGGAAATGTAGTCTAACATCTTGTGTTTTTGTCTGCCCAGAGTTCCTACATCCTGGTAGCAAGGCAGAACATTATACTTATATACAGTTATACAAAGAGAGTCCTTGTAGACTTTCTAGAAGCCCAGAGCTCTCTGAGATGGAAAGAGCCTGCAAGCTGTAGTATTGGAACTGTCAGATAAACAGACAGTGTCTGGGCTTTTGTGCATCTACATCTCCCTCTTGATTTTCATGGATTGCTGGACACTGTGTTCCTGGGTAGTTCTTCTCTTCTTTGGTAGAGACCTCTAGTCTTTGGCCCCACACCCGCCCCTACCCCAGCTTTTGTTTCTCATTTCAGTCTATTCTTAAACCTGTTGCCCCTGAGCCCAAGAAACAACAGGGAGGGCAGGGAGACAAAGCAAGAGTTCCAACTTAAGTGTTGGCAGTCCTTATCTGAGTATCTTCATTCCCCATAAGTAGGGAACTGTAGGCCAGGCATCCAGGACATTGTCTGATTCTATGGCACTAGAATTGGAGGTTCAGGCACATATGCCAACCCCCAAGTTATGAGAAGAGACAGAACCCACACTCCAGAGAGATAACTATAAATATCAACCCTGCAGGGGTGTCTTAGAGTTTCTTTCTATTCCTGCACAAACATCATGACCAAGAAGCAAGTTGGAGAGGAAAGAGTTTATTCAGTTTACACTTCCACATTGCTGTTCATCACCAAAAGAAGCAGGAGGTGATGTAGAGGCCATGGAGGGATGGTTATTTCCTAGCTTGCTTCCCCTGGCTTGCTCAGCTTGCTTTCTTATAGAACCTATGACTACCAGCCCAGGGATGGCACCACCCACAATGATTACTTGATCACTCCCACCTTTGATCACTAATTGAGAAAATGCCTTACTGCTAGATCTTATGGAGGCATTTCCTCAAGGGAGGCTCCTTTCTCTGTGATAACTCCAGTTTGTGTCAAGTTGACACACAAAACCAGCCAGTACAAGGGGCCAGAAGAGGTCATACATGGTGTGAGCCATGGAGCAGAGAGTGGGGATACAGTAGTTATAGAACCAGAGTTAAGATGGGCAGGGATGGAAGGTCATAGGAGCAGACTGGGTCAGCTTTATGGACTGAATGCATGGAAGGCAAGGTAGAGTGGGAGTACAGGGCCAGAGTTGGGTAGCCATCCACAGCAATGGTCCCTGTTGACCAAATGACAGCAGGGCCTTGATCTGTCTGGGGGTGTAGGGGTGATAGTGATGGAAAGGATGAGGTGTGAGGGAGTTGACTGTTAATTACTGATTGCCAGTCAGGTAATCTCTGGCAGTGGAAACAGTGACTAGTCATGGGAGCCCTGGTTCCTGGCCCTGCCATTAGCACTCTGTGTCCTGAGGCAGGCTATTTAGCTGATGAGCCCGTGTTCTGAACCAGAAAATAACAGTGATTTGTGATGTAGGAAGGTCTGTGAGAAGCTGACGACCACAGAGTATGTCCTCAAATTATGGGGCTCTTCTCTTGCTTTACTGTTTTCCTCCTCCTCCTCCTCCTCCTCCTCCTCCTCCTCCTC
>JADRCD010220676.1:0-13451 GCA_019843815.1 Montemys delectorum | reverse complement strand
AGGGCCTGCCTCCAGGGCGGGCTTCAGCCCAAGGACTCAGGTGAGATCCGCCATTTTCTCTATGGTGACTTTCTAAGGCAGGGCCAGCCGGGAGCTGCAGGCCTCAGGAGTTGAAGGGGAGTTGCAGGGCGACAAGGACAGGACAAGCTCTAGTCAGAGACACCAAGAACACCTAACACCAGAGATCAAGAGATGTCGAAAGGCAAACGCAAGAATCCTACCAACAGAAACCAAGACTGCTTGGCTTCACCAGAACCTAGTACTCCCACCGAAGCAAGTCCTGGATATCCCAAAACACCGGAAAAGCAAGATTTGGATCTAAAAACATATCTCACAATGCTGATAGAGGAACTTAAGAAGGACATGAATAACTCCCTTAAGAAATACAGGAGAAAACAGATAAAGAGATATAAGCCCTTAAAGAGGAAACAAAAAAATCCCATAAAGAATTACAGGAGATCACAAGTAAACAAATAGAAGCCCTTAAAGAGCAAACTCAAAAATCCCTTAAGGAATTACAGGAAAACACAAACAAACAGGTGAAGGAATTGAGTAAAACCATTCAGGACCTAAAAATGGAAGTAGAAACAACAAAGAAATCACAAAAGGAGACAACCCTGGAGTTAGAAATCTTAGGAAAAAAGTCAGGAAACATAGATGCAAGCATCACCAACAGAATACAAGAGATAGAAGAGAGAATCTCAGGGGCAGAAGATAACATAGACAACATTGACAGAACAGTCAAAGAAAATGCAAAAAAAAAAAAAAAAGAAAAAGAAAAAGAAAGTCACCTGAGTTCTGGGAACTTCAGTTCAAGTGGGATTCATTTGTCTTTCCTGATCACATACAAAGATCTCTTCAAACTCTAACCAAAGTTCCTGTCGCCCCCACACCCCTTCCTTCTCAGAGCACCCTCACATTCATTGCTTTGCAGGCAGCCTGTGACCTGCTTTGACTTCATCCACTTAAACATCCATACCTTGTGTATTTAGGAATGCTTTGTAAAAACCCACATCCCTTTCCATGGAAACAATCTTTTCAAATGATAAACAAAAATCTGAAGTTGAGATGTACCCTTAGGGGTTTCCCCACCCCATGTGTGCTGCCTGGACCACAGAGGTTCCCTTCTGCAAGCTTTAAGTTTTTCTCTCATGGGGTAGCATAGAGTGAAGACTCTTTGTTCATTAAGACACAAAATCACCCTTCTAGATATACAGAGCTCAGAGAGTTTATCAGAAAGAAACTGAAAGATCAGGAAAGAAGCTGATGAGTTTCTGGTAGTGTTCAGAGACCTAGTGTAGGACACAGCTATAGGCTCCCTTGAGGAGCACCAACACCACTGTGACCCTAAGTATCACATGGAAAACTGAGGGTTGCGTTGAAGCATGGACGTAAATTACTGGTTAGTGCTATTGCTAGACTGCCTTTGGCCACAATGTGACCATTAATGTCAATCATTGTTACACAGTCTTCCAGATGACACTTGTCCCTCCCACTCACTGTGTGACTCAGGCTAAATAGCTATCATCTCTTCTCTTGCTGACATCTGTCTAGAGAGGGAGCCTGAGGGTATGGTAACAAAAAGAGCCAGGGTTGGGGTGGGGAGGGTTGAGCTGCTTCCTGGGGCAGGAAGGAAGTCCTTTGAGTGGCTGGGATAGAATTTATTTGTCAATTACAAATTTGATAATCTCCCTTCCCAACCATAGACCACTGGGCTCTAACAGGGTTTCCCGTCCCTGTGCCACCCCCACCCAGCATCCCCTGCGGACCCCCACCCTGTAGGTCTCCCCACTCTATATCTGGATTCCCTGAGTTCTTGTGCCCCAACTTCTGGTTGCTCAGAGCTGACTCAAGGCAGCACATGCAGATAGAGAGAGCCACATTGGAAGGGAGCATAGAAGAGGACCTTCGGGGCTGTGCCACCTCTTTGCTAGCTACTGCTAGCAGGGGCAGTGGCAGCTTCTTGGATGACTAGGGATAGAAGCTCTGGCTTTCAATGCCAGTCCCACAGAGGAGAAGAACTTCTCAGCCCCCCTCAGCTCACCCTTCTCCGGAACAACTGTACCTGTCTCCACTAACATGGAAAAGAAGAAAGGTGATTTCCACAAAGTAACCTGAGAAAGGACAGCATGCCCTCCCATTATTAATTCTCTAGTAATGGCCCCCAATGAGAATGACCCGGAAGAACTTCCAGACAAAGAATTTTGGAAAATGATTATAGCCGCAGTAAAACAACTCAATCTCCACAATTGTTCCTTTGTTTCCTAGCTAGAAACTATGGGATCGCTCTTTAAAAGCAGGGCTTTCCCACACTGAAGAAGTCTTCTGTTTTATTCTTTTGTTTACCTCGTCCCTGGGCAGCAGGGTACAAACACAGCCCATCGGTGACACTCATTTTAACGTGGGCAGAGGGAAGCGCCTGGCACTTGCAGACACGAACACACGGCATTGATGAGAGAAATGTGAGCAAACCGTTCTGCCCGTGACTCAGAAATTCTGCTGCCCCAAATGAATCATCTGAGAGCTCCAAACAAGCCTTAATGCAGAGGACATCATTCCAAACAGGGACACGGCTAACATTCTGTAATAGCTCTTTCTTCTCTGTCATTTATAGCTCCAAACAGATGAGCTTTGGAACAAGTAATTATATTGCTGAAATCAATAGGTGCTGGCTGCTGGCTGCTGGCCAGTGCTTAGAATAGCTATGGCAACTGTCTGGCAGATGGAGAGGCTGCTGCTGTGGGCCTCCTGGGCTCAGTCATTCTGTTGGCTCAGATTCGGATGAGCCCCAAAGTCCACCATCTTTTGTTTTGGTTTGTACAGGCGTCTTTCCCTCCCCGTGGTTTGTGGATAGATTTTGCTGATACAGGCCTGTGGCCTCTCCACCTCTGTATCACCCATTACCTCAGCTCTGTGTTTTCTTAAACAACTAAATCCAACAAACCAAACCATTGTTGTTCTTGGTTTTTTTTTTTTTTTTTTCCTCAAGCTCTCTAGCACAGGTTGGCTCAAAGGTCACCACTCATCCTGGGACTTCTCTGTAGGTGTAGAGAAAGGATTCGAGCCTGAACCTGTGTGTCTGCTGCTGTCCTGCCTGTAAGGCTCCCAGCCTCTGGATGCTTAGGGAGGCAGCAGCTGAGTCCTGAGCAGGGAGCTGCGGGCTGAAGTTCCCATTGTAATTGTGTTATAATGGGTCCAGAGCCCATGTTAGGACCTGGAGGGAGGATAACTCAGTGAACTAACATGTACTATGCAAGCATGAGGACTCAAGTTCAGCTACCCAGAATGCATGTGAAATCTGGGTGTGGTGAGGAGTTTTTGTAATCCCAGTGCCGAGGGGATGGAGACAGGTACTCTGGATTCAGTAAGAGACCCTGTCTCAAAAATGAATGTGGAGAGCTATAGAGGAAGTGTACTTGATAACAGTCCCTGGTCTCCACACATACACAGCAGTTAAAACACTCACATACAAGTGCTTGTCATGTATACAACCCACGTATATCTATGTATATCTTCACATACAACACACACACACACACACACACACACACACACACCTTGTATTTATGTGTCCTGTTTTCCCCTGTATGCTAGGCTGGGATTCCAGAGGATCAGAGGCTATCAAAAACCTTCTAAAAGGATGTTTCAAAGTACATACAAAATCTTGATTCCAATTTCATAAAAAATTTTAAATTAAAAAAATTAAACACATCTGGGCTGAGGGGATTGCTTTCAGTAAACTGCTTGCCTTGGAAGCCCGAGGACCTACAACAGATCCCAGAACTCAACGTGGAAATGTCTGGTGTGATGCCTCATATTTGTATCCCAACTTTGGGGAGGCTGGCCCGATCCCTGGGGTTTGCTAAGCAGCCAGTCCAGCCTACTTGGACAGATCCAGGCCAATGAGAGACCCTGTCTCAAAGGAGGTGTCAGTATTTCTGAGAGTGACACCCGGAGCTGTCCTCCTGCCTCTACACATATGCACACACCTAATAAGGCACGAGTAAGCAGTTTGTGTTCCAATTTTAATCCTTAAGATATTGGACCACATCTCCTAGACTTCCTTGTGAACATCTTTTGTGGTCTGGTGATAGTCTTGATGGGCAGATTCAGGGATGCATTTCTTTGAAGGAAGTAGAAATGAGTTCCTAGTTGAATGATATGTTTGGCTAACCTATGACTGACAAATCAGTGTTACTGCTTATCTCTAGCCTTTTCGTGAGACATCTGTCCCTGAGTTGGGAAAGATGTCTTCCCTTTACTACTGCCTGGCACTAATGCTGGGTACAAGCTCCTGACATGGGTGGGATGCTTTTTATGAGCTGCCAGAGCGGGTAATCCTGGCTCAGTACCAGAAGTCACAGCACACCTGCCCAGGACAGAAAGGCCTCCCGCAGGTTGGCAACACATTGAGCAGGGAAGCTGGCTGCCTCTTCATCCACTTGTCTTACATAGAATTCACTCGCCCTCCCTGGCTGCCGGCTGAATCCTGCTTCAGTTTGCATGGGAGCTTGAGTGCGGGGCTAGAAACATCAGGCTTAGCCTGAGTGCAAGGACTCACTCCATTCCTGCCTCTTCTAGATCCTTTGTCTGTTGAGAGCTGTGTTATTAATACAGTGGGAACTTTTGGTTGTTGGTGAAGGAGAAGTGGGCATCCTTTGCCCTCCATACCTCAGAGGATCAAGAGGTCAGCTCGATATGACTCATAAGAGAAGAATATTTCATAATCTGAGGCTTCAAAGTCTTAGGGCTCAGGAGTTTTCTTCTGAGACATCAAAAGTTTGCAGGCAGTGATGGGGCAAGGTGTGCTTCCCAATGGAGGAATCCTAGCCATTGTAACAAAAGTTATTAAAAATAGGGCTGGGAGCTGGAATTGTTGTTCACACCTTTAATCCTAGCACTTGAGGGCTGGGGGCAGAGGTATGGCTCTCTGTGAGTCTGTTCTATATAGCAATTTCCAGACCAGCCAGGGCTGCATAGTGAGACCCTATCTCAAACCAAACCAAACCAAAACCAACCAACCAAACAAACAAACAAAGAAAAACATCAAGAAACAAGGGGATATGCAATTCAGGTGATAGAGTGTCCACCTCTAATGTACAAAGTCCTAGGTTCAAAGCCTAGCATGTCATTAAACGTGCATGATAATACACTTGTGTAATTTCTGCACTGGAGAAGTAGAGGCAAAAATACTGTAAGTTCATGGTGTAATTTTCAACCATGTAGTGAGTTCAAGGCCTGTCTAGGCTGCATAAAACCCTGTATCAGAAGAAGAAGAAGAAGGACAGAGGAAGTGGGAGAGGAAGAGGAGGAAGAGGAGGAGGAGGAAGAAAAGAAGAAAAAGGGCTGTGAAGCAGACATCGAGCCTGTAGGCTGTCATTTGCCAATTCCATTTCCATATTACAGGCACGTATTATTTCTAAACATTAATATTTCTCTTGCTGCCTGGTTTTTGTGCCCCCTTAAACTTTGCATCTAAAACAAGTGCCTTTCTTGATCCCTATTTGGTCCCAGCTTTGAGGCACTTCTCTAAAAATATATTTTAGGGCTGGAGAGATGGCTCAGTGGTTAAGAGCGCTGATTCCTCTTCTAGAGGTCCAGCAACCACATGGTGGCTCACAACCATTTATAATGGGATCTGTTGCCCTCTTCTGATGTGTCTAAAGACAGCTACAATATACTCATATATATCAAATAAATAAATACATCTTTAATATATATATATATATATATATATATATTAAATTTATCCTTTGAGAATTCCCTTTCTCCTGTCCACTTCATTCATATTCTACCCACAAGAAGTTGTACTCCCATCTTTATGTCTCATTTCCTCCTCCGTTTTCTCCTTTTCTCCTTTTCCTAAACCATTGAGTCCAGTTAGTTTAGTCCATATGTACCTGGGGATAGGCCCACCCACTGAAGCATGAGCAACAAATCAGGGGCCCAGCTCTGAAGAAAACTGCTTCTCCCTTACCCCAGCCACCCTCCACTGCCAGTAACTCTCAGCTAAGGATGTGTGGATGGCTTTATGTATGGAAACCAGAGGACAACTTTGCAAGTTTGTTCTCTCCTTCCACTGTGGGTTCCCAGGATACAACTCAGGTGAAGCTTACACGACAAATACCTGTCCCTGTGGCACCATCTCCAATGTCAGCTGGATAGTTAAAGCTTTTAACATGTTTGGTGTAAAGTGTTGCTCTTTCCTCAGAATGAATGAAACTGAGGATCCCAGCCAGCTGTTAGGGACAGGCAGGACAAGAATTCCTCGGTGCTGATCTTTCTACCCTGAGGGGCCTGTTTCTGGAAATATCTCCCAAATCCAGCCTTTTTACATTCGGCAGGAGATCTGTAATCCACAGCTACTCCCAGCCATGTGGATAGAACTCTGTACAGAAGGAACCGTGCGGCTGGATTCGCTGCACAGCTGATTAAATATTTGAGCAACTCATTTTATAATGTGACTTCACTAAGTGCCTGCCTACCAAAGCCATTGGTGATTAGATGGCTCAGAAATGGCCCCAGAATGCAAAGACACATCCTTCTTAGCTCAAAATAGAAAACTCAGCAACACTCTCCTGAGGGCTGTAAATAAAGCTGTCAGGGTGTGTAATGACTCAGCCAGAAACAAGGCCGAGTCGGAGGGACTCTTCCGTGGCTGTTCAAATGTCCCCACTGACACTCAGTCATAAAGAATCAGTTTGAAGGTGTGTTCTGGTGGTAAAACTAAACGAACGCAGCCAAGGTTGGCCTTCACATTTATGTTAAGCTCCTAGAGAGCAATCATTTCCTTTTCAGTTCTATATGGCTGTCCAACTTCCTCGGACGTCACTGACTGAGGCTGACTTCCTTCTAAACACATTAAGAAAAAAACTAATGAGTTGGAATTTTCCACTCGCATGGGATTTATTCAGTTACAATTAATTAAAAACTAATAACTAGCTGGGAACTTGCCTTGCAGTTTAAGATCTCCTCGAATGTCCGATATTCTCGCCCTCACCTCCCCAGCGCTGACATTACAGGTGTGCACCCCCCCTCAGTTGTATGTGATGCTGGGGGTCAGACCCAGGTGTTTATGTATGTTAGGTGAGCACTCTATCAAGTGAGCTACTGGAATGGAGCCACACAGAATAGGAAATTTCAGGGTTCATTGTATGTTAAGGATGAGAACTAGTATTGATAACTTTTGGCTTAGCTTCTTTTTCTTTTGTGTGTGTCCATGCTCAGGCATAACTGTGTGGGTGCTCATGGTTGCATGTATGTACATATGTGTGTAGAGGCCAGAGGTCAACATTAGGTGTCTTCCTCAACTCTTTAATTTTTCAGAAATTTGTCTCTCACTGAACTTGGAGCTCACTAATTGGCTAGCCTGACTGGCTAGGAAGGAAGCCCCCAGGATCTGTCTTGTTCCGTCTGTGTTGTGTCTCCCACCCCCCTACCCCCATGCTGCCCAGGACCAGTATTAAGATATTATATACTGTAGCCAGCTTCGTATGTGGCTCTTGGGATCCACACTCAGGGCCTCACACTGTGAGGCAAGCACTTCACCAACTGTGCCCCTTCCTCATGCCTGCTTTACTTTCATGCATTATGGTGTAAATGTAGCCCTTATTGTGGGACACTGTAAACAAAGCAGAAAGCCCTCAGGCTTGAGGACATTTGTGTTTTTAGGGTAGCTTTACTGTTTTTTAGTGAAGATTAAATGTTGTCATGACTCCCTTTGGAAAACAATCTTGATGTTTTTGGACACCAGCTCATTCTGACAGGGTAGACGTTTTGTACTCCACACAACCCATCCCAAGGTGAGCTGCACTCCTCCTGCCTTAGCATCTAAAATCGACAGTTGGCCCGTCTGTTCACACCACTGAAATATACTTCACTCTAGACCCATTTTCTTTTCTGTACACACCATTATTGGAAAAGTGACAGAGGGGACGGATTAGATGCGCAGCTCCCGGGGCTTCCCAGCTGCGGAAGGCAGAGAACAAGAGAACACAGCTCGCTTGGCTCTGAAATGAGTGAGAACCACCCATGTCCCCAAGAGCAGGGCTCCTGAAACTTTTCCATCTTTCCCTTTCTCCGAGAAGTTTTGATAAGCCCTGGCTGTATGAGTCTGCAAAGTAAGTAGGTTAGTCATTTACTGATAATAAATAATGAGTTCATTTCAAACATTCCCTTGGTATAAATGCAATTTCACTGTTTATTAAGGATGAGAGAAAGTTGCATACCAATAAGCTGATGTGCTATTTATGTTTATGTGAAGAACTAAATCCTGACTGAATATTTGATGCTGTGGGACATAGAGTGTCTTCAGTGTTTGACTGATATTTGATTATATTCTTTCTCTTTCTTCTTTTTTCATGAGTATGTGTGGTGTGCATGTGAGCATCTACGCATATTTCGTTTGTTTTTGTTTTTTCGAGACAGAGTTTCTCTGTAGAGCCCTGGCTATCCTGGAACTCACTCTGTAGACCAGGCTGGCCTCGATCTCAGAAATCCACCTGCCTCTGCCTCCCAAGTGCTGGGACTAAAGGCGTGTGCCACCATCGCCCAGCTACATCTACGCATATTTTGCATGTGTGTGGGTACAGGTGTGTATGCTCTTGAATGTGAAGGTTGATGCTAGGAGTCACCTTCCATCACTCTCCTGCCTATTCTTTGAAGCAGTGGCCTCCCAACTACGTGTGGTCCCCTGCAAGGGCAGTAGATACTCTTCCCTGTGGAGCTAGCTCTCATCACCTTAACCATGTTTATGAAACTCAAATCAACCCAAGCAGTATTTTTAAAAATCTAATATTTTCACATGTTACAACAAAGATAGACTAATCTGATGCTTGTCTTCAAAGGATGAAGGTATTGGTTTTTTTTTTTCTGTAATTAAACTATCATGTGTCTGTGAGAGCACATGATACCGTGTTTGCAGTAAGAACACTGCAGTAGTCTCCCTCCCATCAGAACCAAGGGGATGTGGACAGCATTTGCTGACGCTGCGTCTAGGGACAGACTGTACAGTGCAGAGGCCCATGAGGTGTGTTCGGAACCAAAGCTGCAGTGAAGTGAGTGGGCAAGGCAACTCGGGATAGAGCTAATGTCTTGGCTTTGTTACTCATTTAATTTTGAATTTTTGGCCATTGAGCATTCAGAAACCTTTTACTATTGTTAATTTTTTGTGACCCCCCCCCATTTACTGACATGTGACAACCCACCATGTAAGAAGCTCAGTAGTTAGAAGCACATGCTGCTCTCTTCCAGAGGACTGGAATTCAGATCTCATTGCATATGTAACGCCAGATTAAGGGGATCTGGCGCCATCTTCTGGACTTCAAGAGTACTGCATGAGCATGTACATATGTACATCATATCATTTAAACACATTTTTAAAGGAAGCTGTACTCTATATTGTAGGCACAGAGCTAGTTCCATTATACATAATCATCAGAAGCCAAAATCCAGCTCTATCCTCTGAGAAAGTAGCTCAACATCCTAGAAAATCCTAGCTGGACCCTTCTGTGGTTTGTGCCATTCTCAGTTTATAGGGCTAATAAATGTATACTTCTAGCTTCTGTCTTCTGCTTTGTCCCAAAACTCCCTCCTCAGTGCTCCACGGCATGTGCAGGTAGGTTGCCTGTATGGACTAGCTTGCTCTTAGATCCCTTGCTTTCTTCCTTAGAGTGTTACAGAAGACAGATGAGAGGCCAAGTGAAACCTGACCCCTATGTTTCTCCAGCTTTGTCTGCTGGCTGCTCCAAGGGAGAGAAGTTGGTGGAAAAGGACTGGAGAGTGGAAGGAGCCAGAACATTTCTTTCCATTCTTCTGTCCCCAAGTTATCTCTTCCTTTGGATGGGCAGCATGTTCTTACCTGTGTGATAAGTGAGCTAGCCTTTAAGCAAGGACAGCAGATAAGAAGTCGGGAGATGCTCAAGATGTTTAGGATAGGGAGGGATCCCTGATGCCCAGGAGGACTCAGAGCCTGAGGATGTGGGCTCTCTAGCTGCAGGGCAGCCTTATTTGTCTGTGATAAGATAAAGCGGGAAGTAATCTTAATTAAAGGAGACTAACAGACCAAAATAAACAACATAGGGATACAGTGGAGAAGATGAGTGGCTGGGATTTATTTGTAGGCGCTGTATCCATGACCACCATTATGACATCAACTGAGGAATGATGCTGTTTCATGGAAAACACATCTCATATTTGCAATCAATCACATCTCTGTCTAGCTTTGCTGTCCAATTGCTAATCCCGAAAATGTCTTGGGAGACCAGAAACATACTATAATACATGAAGAAGAATTAAAATATTTTTTTCTAGAAAACAGCAATGGTTCAGAAGGCCGTGGAGTAGACCCCCCACATCATTAATAGAACAAGATGGGAAAATGATAGCCCTCAGATAAGCGAGTGGCTTCGTTGTTAGATCCCTGACTGTTCTATCAGGCATTCGTTTCTGTGTATGCATGTCGTTTGTGGGTTCGTGTGAGCACAGCTTCCTGGATGTGGAGACAAGAGTCAAGGATGTCCTTCAAGACTATCTGTCTGGTTTTTTGAGACAGGGTCTTGAAGTGGGCATTTCTGGCCTCCTTGGAGTGTTGTGCCGTGTGATGCTTTCCTGGAAGCAGGCACTTGAGGGGTTGCATGATATTTGGAAAGTGTATACGTAGAACCCAACAGACTTGTGTTGACTGGGCAGAGCCTCATGGCTTCTTCTGATCGAGCTGCTGCTACTGATCCGTGTTTGGAATTGCTCCCAAGAACTACTTCTAAACAGGTTCATATCCCCATTGGGCTAGAAGGGAAGTTGAAGCATTTAAGAACCCTTATTAAGGTAGGTTTTTGAAAAATTTAAGCTTACAGGACTTTTTATTAGTCTGGAGCTCACCAAGTAGGCTAGCCTGGCTGGCGAGCAAGGCCCAAGGGTCTGCCTGCCGAAACCTCCTGGGTGCTAAGATTGTGAACACATCACCATACATAGCTTTCTATCTGCATGGGTTCCGGGGAGCAGGCTCAGGTCCCTGTGCTTGAATGGCAACCACCTTACTTAGGTACTCAGCCATCTCCTCATTGGCTTAAAAGCCAGAAACCGAGGATGATAGAATTTTAAATATTAAAAAATACAGTGAGATTCAATGTGATTCTTATATTTTTTTTGTGATTCTTATATTTAATGCACATTCTCATTTTAATAGTATTTAAATTTACATATGTCCAAAGTGTCTGATTTGTTCAACAGAGTCTCAAGTTTTTGTTGTATTTTTATGTGGGCCAATTCCAAATGCAGGCTGACATGGTTGTGTGTAGCCCAGGGTCCAAGGCTAACTTTTCACCATATTCAACATTTGGCATAAACAAGGAAAAAATACACTTTCCCCAATTCATAGATGTTATTGTTGGAAAGACTGTCTGGTTTGCAGGAAAAGAAAGTTGAGATGAAACTACCATTCAGACAAATTTTATTAGTAGACAAAATAAATAAATTTATAAATAAATCCCATCATAATTGTACCTCGAAATTAGAGAGCACTAAGAGATATAGGCAGCCACGATATGACTTTCAATTCCAGAGGACAAAGTGGGTTTCTGACACTTTATAAGGCTTTTTACAGGGGAGTTAGGCAAGCTCTGTAGCACATAGCCCAGCCTAGCCTGGCCTATGTGTCAAGAGTCACAAGATAAAAGTCACAAGATGAAAGCAGAAACGTACTAGATAAAAGTGAAGTTATAATTCAATGTTGTCTTGAAGTTGCCTGCAGCTATGGGCGGTGCTGATGCTGATGCTGCTGATGCTGGTGCTGGTGCTGGTGCTGGTGTTATAAGGCTAAGTCAGCAAGCTTTATTTACCCTCAGTCCCAGAGAGAACTGCAAGGGGTGAGCCTGGTTTCCGGGAGGTGGGAGAGAGGGAGACAGGACAGGGGAACAGCTTGAGGTTGGCCATGAACAGTCATAATCTTGCAAAAATTGGCATATATGAAAACACGTTCTAGGCTCACGCAATTATAAAAAGGGCTTCTTTTTGATATCCCAGTTTCATTCGAGGTGTGAGCGAATCGCTGGATGGATGAAAATATCTTGCCTATTACAGGCTGTTTATTGCCTATTACAGGCTGTTTAGCACCCTGAGTCTACCCTGAAGACATGCGTCCTGTCCCCAACCCCACTGTACTGGCTTGAACTCCCTTGCCAAGTTACCAGTGTGCCCCTTGAGATGTGCTCTCGGCTCATTGAGGGCCATTGCTTTAAGCCATGGGCTTATCTAATCTGCCCGTTGCCCAGCTGCTACAGGGCAAGCCCCCTCCCCGCTACTGCTTCGTGATTGTAGGAACCCCAGTGACCAAGCCAACGACTGTTGCCTTGCACCTGCCACATGTGGCTCGCCTGGGATGGGACCTAGCCGCTGTGATCCAGCACATCATTAACAGCCTACTCTCTCACCTGCCCACTCCATCCAGCAGCAAGCGGCCTGAAGCCTCTGAGGAGGATAGGGAGAATGAGAAGCAGAGATGATGGTGATGATGATGATGATGATGATGATGATTCCTTTTGAAATAATGCAACACATTGGCTCCTATAACTTTTACTACAAGTACAGAGTTAAAAAAAAAAAAAAAAAAGCAACTGTTCACACTGCAGGACTCCTCTGGCTGTCCTGTCCCTTCTCCAGTGATGGTGGGCCTCTTTAGGCTGAGTGCGTAGCCAGGAGTTTCAGTGTCCAGGGATTACCTAGGTTGCTGCTAGTATGGCGGTGACAGTACTGCTATTAGAACTAATCCAAAGCAACCATCCAAAACATTTCTGTAGAAAAATCTCCAAATGTCCTGGTACTGCCATGGTCAATCCACATGTTCGTGAACACCCCTCCCCCAACTCTGGTCCCCTAGTGCAGCATCTGCCGATCTACATGCAGCCTGGGCCGTGTCTGTGTGCACGATACACTTCAGACCACTGCCGTCTCTAGGCTGCCGCTGCCTCTAATCATTTTAACTCTGGATTAAATTAACAAGCTCTCATTAATCAACCTGCAGATGCCAGGCTCTGCACTCAGCACCGAGAGGGCAATGTAAAAAGAATCAAGAAATGGCCCCTTGACGAGCTTATCACTTAAGCCCGAGATAAGCATATGGCCCTAGCTGCTATTTTGGGGTTGGGAGTACTTGAGGTGGGATAGGTTGTTTAACCCTGTTGTAGCCGGCCTGCAGTTTTACCATCACAGCAAGTATATGAGATACGAGGATCTGAAGACAGATCTATGGAAGCTAGATGGTGTGAGTGTGTGTGTTAGAGGTCTGTTGTATGTGTGTGCACCTTGTAATGTGGGGAGTGCATATGTACACATGGACACTCAGTGTTAGGTTGCCTCTCTTCATCATTTTCTGCCCTAGCCGTATCTCCCTCCCTCTCTCTCTCTCTCTCTCTCTCTCTCTCTCTCTCTCTCTCTCTCTCTCTCACACACACACA
>JADRCD010220675.1:17542-29497 GCA_019843815.1 Montemys delectorum | reverse complement strand
CCTTCATCAGATTGGCCTGTAGACAGGTCTGTGGGTGTTTTCATTACTCATGAGGGAAGGCCCAGCTCCCTGGGTAGTTCCACCCCTAGCCAGTGGTCCTAGTTTGTTTAAGAAAGCAAACTAAACAAGTCTTGAAGATAGAACCTGTAATCTGTGTTCGTCTAAGATTTCTGCTTCAGTTCCGGACTCCATGTTCACTCATGCCATGAGCTCCTGGCCTGAATTCCCTTCAGGAAGAACTCCCCAAGTTGCTTTAACTCACAGTGTTTATCACGGCCACAGAAAGCAAGCTAGGACAATCATTCTCCCCACTTTATTCCCTCGGGGTGGATCTGCCACTGATCCTCAGCTGCTGCAGACACACTGTCTCACACAGTGCTGGGGTTAGAGGTGTAGCCTTCTCTCCTTGTCCTGCTGAGGCTGCGACTTGAGCTCAGGCCCCAACACTTGTGCAGCCAGGGCTCTTTCTCACCAAGTTGTCTTTTCAGACCACATAAAAATTTCCCATGTTTTTATTTTAGCAAAATCACTAATTGTATTGACATGTAATCAAGACATTCATATTATTTATCAGCGTGTGGAGGTGTATACCTTTAATCTTAGCACTCATAAGTCATGGTCAATGTGGATTTCTGTGAGCTCAAGGCTAGCTTCATTTATATAGCAAGTTCCAACCAGAATGAGACTCTGTCTAAAAAGAGACAGAAAGAGAGAGATAATATCATTATTTTCCATTATAAAATGATCTGAATTTTAAAAATTTTATTATATTAGCTGAGGCTTTAACATGTTTTATCATAAATTATAGATTGAGCTGAGTGTAAACTATTTGAGTATATTTTTTCTTGTATTTTCTCTTTTTTGTTGTTGTTGTTGTTTTTGAGTCAGGGACTATTCCTGGCTGTTCTGGAGCTCATTATGCAGACCAGGCTGGCCTCAGACTCACAGAGATCCACCTGCCTCTGCCTCCTGAGTGCAGGAATTATAGGTGTGTGCCACTTATCCCCTGCTTTTGTTTTCAATAAAGTAATTTTTCCTTGACCAACTAAAGTGTTTACTGAAATTAAGGGATACAAACAATGATAACTAATGAATATAACATTTTTTTTCTTTCTTTTTTTTTCAAGATTTATTTATTATATGTAAGTACACTGTAGCTGTCTTCAGACACACCAGAAGAGGGCGTCAGATCTCATTACAGGTGGTTGTTAGCCACCATGTGGTTGCTGGGATTTGAACTCATGACCTTCCGAAGAGCAGTCGGTGCTCTTCCCCGCTGAGCCATCTCACCAGCCCTTGAATATAACATTTTAATACCAATACTATTATTTTAAAGATTTATGAGCTGGGAGGTGGTGGCACACACCTTTAATCCCAGCACTTGGGAGGCAGAGGCAGTCGGATTTCTGAGTTCAAGGTCAGCCAGGTCTACAGAGTGAGTTCTAGGACAGCCAGGGCTATACAGAGAAACCCTGTCTCACCCACCCCCCAAATTATGTATTTTATACGATGGGTATTTTGCCTGCGTGTGTATCTATGTTGCCATGTATGTACCTGGTCCCCTCGGAAGCCAGAAGAGGGCATTGGATCTCCTGGAGCTGAAATTATAAGTAGTTGTGGGCTGCTCTGTGGCTGACCTAGAAGAGCAGCCAGTAGCTTTAAATGCTGAACCATCTCCCCAGGCCCTAAAATCAATATTATTAAAATAAAACTTTATTCACAGGTAACTGTAGAGGTGCACACCAGCACTTGAGAAGCTGAGGCAGGAGGATTGAGTACTCCCGACCAACCTGGAATCTGTCAGGAACAAACAAATACCCCAAAAGGCCACGATTGATTTCATCCAGGCAGTTCTAGTGCATAATTCTCCTGTGGTTTCTAATATAAAAACAGAGTGTCTCTCATGCACACCACTTCTGGATAAATGGCTCCCAGCTGGGGAAGGCATTGTTGCTCTCCATGAGAATGTATTAGTGTTTGAGTGGTTGGCACAACTTGCTTTTGATATGTAGCAGACAGAGACCCAGGTGTGCTGCTAAAGTCACAGGTCAACATGAGTCAGCTCCATAACAAAGAACTAACTAGTCCAGAATGTCTATAGTGCTTGAAGCTGGGAAACTGATCACACACACACACACACACACACACACACACACACACACCCCACAAGCGCCTTCATACTGCAAAATGTCTCAGAATCATAATCGGAGCAAGAAAACGGATCTGCCATACATTATATTATGTGAGACTCTGTTGCATGCACGGTAGGAGCCAATATGTTAATTAGTTGTCTTTTCCCTGAGTGTTCCTGCCAGTCAGTCACCTCCTGCTCCCCAGCGAACACATATTCTGAAGTAAGGTCTGTCTTCAGCATTGGCAGAGCACAACCACAACTCCCGACATTTAGACGCAGGCACCTTTTGCTTCAACGACACAAGAGGCTGAGAAAAACCATTCTGGGACCTGAATGGCGCCGTTTCCTAGAAAGCATGTTCAAGGTGATGTCATGCTGCACCAGGGTGGAGTAGCAGGTCCTGAGGGAGGAGGATGCCCAAGCTCTCCCTCCTAAACTAAAGTTTGTGATTTGCAAATGGGACTGTAGGTGCAACTCCCCAGATGGGATCTTCTCTCCGGGCAAAGGTGATGCCAAGAGATGTGTCCCAGTATCCATCTTGGAGCGGAGCTCTGGAGAGCAGGAAAGCTTTTGATACCAGATCGTGAACACTCTCCCCCGGTCTCCTGAAGAACAGCATGCTGTTTGGCTGCCAAAATATTAGGACTAAAAGCAGCTGGCAAAGCTGCTCACTGGGGAAGTGAAGCTGCACGGAGGAGCTTCAAGTAAAACCTCATCTTTGACTACCGCTTTGAATGTGACTATGGACGGAACCTCACCATGGGTCTGCTTTTGGGTAGCCTCATTCTCAGATAAAAGCTCCTGACCCCAGCTACCCCAAGGATGCTTCTGAGGCAAGTGTGCACTGGCCAGCACTGACTGCAGGTCCTTGAAGGCACGGTGAACCCGAGGTAACTTTGTCTCTGTCCTAAAAACATCCATTCCCTAAAAGTAAGCTAGTTATCAGCATATGATTAATACAGTATATATTATATATATATTATATATATACATATATACATATATGTATATATATAATATATATATTAGATAAAGAGGAAAAATAAGGAGTAGTCAGAAAAACTGCTATAGCACAATCCTAGCTGAGTTTTCTTTTTCAAAGATTTATTTTATTTATTTTATGTGTATGAATACACTGTAGCATGTACAGATGGCCATGAGCTATATCATGTGTGTGGCTGCTAGGAATTGAACTCAGGACCTCTGCGGGCCCTGCTCACTCCAGCCTCGCTTGCTCTGGTATAATTCACTGTAGCTATCTTCAGACACACCAGAAGAGGGCGTCAGATCTCATTATGGGTGGTTGTGAGCCACCATGTGGTTGCTGGGATCCGAACTCAGGACCTTTGGAAGAGCAGTCAGTGCTCTTACCCGCTGAGCCATCTCGCCAGGCCCCCTAGCTGAGTTTTCTAAAGAGATGGGTCAAAGGGGATTAGCAATGCCTCCTGTGCAGGGGAGCCTTCGAAGAGAAACTTGCAGGTACATGTGTTTAGGATTCTCAACCTGTGGGGCGTGACCCCTTTAGGGGTCACCTAAGATCATCAGAAAACACAGATATTTACATTACAATTCATAACAGTAGTAGAAGGATTACAGTAATGAAGTAACAATGAAATAATTTTATGGGGGAGGGGGCGGGAATTGCCACCACTTGAGGAACTGAATTAAAGGGTCTCCGCATTAGGAAGGTTGAGAACCACGGCTCTAGAGGAAGAGAAAGACAAAATGAATGTGTGTTATAAAAGATTTATTAGATCAGCTTATAAAACATGGGATGGGCAACCAACAAAGGATGCCTGCGTGCTGCAAAGGCTGAGAGCCTGGCAGATGTTCAGTCCATTAGGCCTCTGGCCTCAGCAGTACCATTCTGGCTCTGAAGGCCTGGGGAATTCCTGAAGAACTGCTGGTCTTCAGTCCATACAGGAAGCCTGAAGAATCTGGACTCGGATATCAGCGAAGCGAGACGCCAGAGACAGTAACTGCGGGATAAAGGTCCTCACCAGCGAGCGAGCAGCTCTGAGTTTTTCCTTGGACCTCTTTGAAGATTTATTTAATTTTTTTTTTTTTTTTTTTTTTTTTTTTGAGAAAGGGTTTCTCTGTGTAGCCTTGGCTATTCTGGAATCCACTCTGTAGACCAGCAGGCTGGTCTCAATCTCACAAAGATCCGCCTGCCTCTGCCTCCTGAATGCTGGGGTTAAAGGCGTATATAGCCGTCACTGCCCCACTGACTTATTTAATTTTTAAATGTGTATGTACATGTGTGTACTCACACACCCGTGCATCGGGATGCGTACCTGTGTTTTGGCATCCACAGAGGACAGAAGAAGTTATTAGAGCTCCTGAAAATGTAGTTCCAGGCGATTGTGAGCCACCCGACACAGATGCTGTCAACTTGAGTTCTCTGCGTTACATACTCTTAACTGCTGAACCATCTCTCCAGTCACCCAGGACCTGGAGTCATCTCTTCTCTCAGTTAATCCTTCCTGGAAATGCCCAGATGTAAGGTCTGGGTACCTCGACACTGACACGTGCTGTCTCAAAGATGTCTTGGTGGGGACATGACATCTCTAGTAGTGGGAAACAATGGGTCACTTAAACTCCCAGGACCAGAGAGAATCAGGACTGTGGCACTAATGTGAGGCGTATATTTGGGGTGCACTGTCAGCTAGTATTTCCGATAGAGAGCCATACACATGGTCCACAGTAGGTGCTCAAAGAGTCTATAAATAGAGCGTGGGCTGGATCTGAGTAGAAGCTGAGAGCCAAAGGGGAAAAGCAGCCTCTTGCTGACACCGAGGAGGGAAATCAGGTATCAAATCCCCTCTCCCATTAGGGAAGAAGGAGGGGAAACACAGCAACAGCATTTGGCACAATGTTAAACCCTGCAAAGCTGTTGCTTTTGAAATAATAACACAACCATGCAATCTCATTAGAGATTCTAATGGGAATAGAAAGGAAATACAGCCAATTTCCTTCCCGCTACTGTAATTATTAGCACAATTTTAAGAGTAGGATGTTAACATCTTTCCCATCACTACCTGTTCATTCATTCATTCTTCCATCCATTCATTCATTTCTTCATTCAGTGATTTCCTCTGAGTACCTGTTCCATGCCAGGCCCTGGAGAGTATGTTTGATACAGCAGCGAGCAGGACCCTACCTTCACAGAGCTTAAATCCTAGGCAGCAAATGCAGGTAACTACCTAGTAAACCAGGTGGTGGTAGATACTGTGGGGACAAGAGGCATGGGAAGGGTTTATGAGGGCAGGTGATCTGGAACAGATGACCACTGCCAGGAGAGAAAGGTAATGCTACAAAGAAGCACACTGGACATTGGGAATGGCTGGGTGTGCCCTAAGACAGTCAAGAGACTGGTGGGAGGAAGGCTTCGAGGGCAGAGCGAAATGGAAGAGTTAGGATTGCGGCCCAGGCTTACAGGCTATCTGAACCGACTCCACATCTGTTCTGAGTGAAGGGGGAGGGATGCACTCTGACCTGCGGTTTAGCAGGTTGCCCTGACTACGGCTGCAGTTAAGAGTAGAGTCAACGGCAGGATCCAGCAGTTAGAGTATCAGAAGCAATCCAGAAGAGAGATGGTGGTGGCCCGGGGCCAGGGTAGTGCCAGCGGTAGTGGTGACACTGGGTGTTTGTGAAGGTAGAAGAGATGAATCAGTAATGAGTTAGACACAAAGTAATTGGGGAGAGTTATCATCAAGGAGGTGAGTCCAAGTTTCAAACCTGAGCAATGAATGGAAGAATACTTTTGTTATTAACTGGCACAGGGAAGGCAGTACAAGGGGCATGGATTGGGAAACAGAATTGAAAGTCTGATTTTGTATATAAGATATATACATATATGATTAATGTATAATAAATAAAATCTCTAACACACATGCATGCACATATGCACTCACATACACATAGGTATATGCATGCACACACAACAAAGAAAGGAAGCCAACGATCGGAACCCTAGGGGCTTGAACAGTTGTGATCTACAAAACAAGAACTCAACCAAGTGGTCTGTGAAGCAACACGTGGACAGGAGAATGTCAGTCAGTTTCCAGGAGTCAGGTGAACCAGATCAGAATGCTGAGAGGGGAGCGGGATGAGGACTGACAGTCGTGTTGAGTAGCTTGGAAGTGAGCCAACTAGAATAAATTCAGTGGGTGGGGATGGGGGTGGGGCAAGAGCTTGCCTGTTCAGGTTTAAGAGCAAACAGAAGGAAATACAGTAAGCAAATATAGACAGTACTTAGGAAGGAGGAGCTGGGAGTGTAGGTAAATAGAGGGTTGCTTGTTTGATACGAGTGACTCTGCACTGTGTTCAGGAGCTGGTGGGACCATCCAATAGATAGGGGATACAAACCAGAGAGCCACTGAATGGGCAGAGGGAGGCTGAAGTCAGGGCCTTAAGCATTGGTGAGGACAAGAGGGAAGTTGAGTATTTGGGCAGGAAGTGGATGAAGCTTTGAGAGACTGCAGAAGTTTTCTTCTATACAAATGAGGGAAGAAGAGGGATGTTGGAGATCTAAGTGTGAATAGAAGAGGCAGCATACATACAGACCTGGCACATCAGAGGAGGTCCTCATAAACGTTCATGCCTTCCCCTGTCATGGAAGACAGTCTTTGAGATTGTGTGTGTGTGTGTGTGTGTGTGTGTGTGTGTGTATGTATATGTTTTTAGATTTATTTTACTGTGTGAGCATGTAGCCTGCACATATGTGTACCACCTGAGTGTCTCTGTGCAAGGTTGTGAGCTACCGTGGAAGGAAACCCCTCCCTTGCGTAAGAATGCTTTGGAAGCTTCTGGAGAGTCTGGGCTGATCCCTTTCAACTGCAGTCCAGGAAGCTGTGTGAACCGTCCAGGCAGAACCCTTGGGCTCCCTTCTCACTATGGGTTCTCCTGACATCCCTCCAGCCCCTTCCTGCTCCTGGGTGGCATCCCCCATATCAGTGTGGCTCTGCTGCTTCTGCAAGATTCCGTCCAAACTCCATAGATCAAAGCCCTTCTAATATTCCATGAAGAAAGACTTGTATTGCATGCAGGGCCTGGCAAATAAGAGCCAAGTGGAGGGATGCATCTTCAAACGGGGGTGGGGGGTGTGGGGGTGGGGGGTACCCTTGTTCCATTCCTGGCTGTGCAGTGTCGGAGCTTGGCTAGAGTAAAATTAAATATTCCTTCTCACCCAACCCCAGGCCATTGCGCAGCTAGTACATTTAAAACAACATTTCTCCCCAAAACATTTTTAAAATTCATTTTGCTTGTTGAGAACAAGCTTGTCCATGTTTTATCCAGGGCATCAGGGACCCCCTGAACAGAAGCTGTAGCCAGAAAGGAAAATGCTCTTGCCAATTTATAGGAAAAAGAAAAACTCCCTTTCAGCCAGCCTATTGTGTTAGAAGTGCTTTCATTCCCAGTGAGCCTCATTATACATGTGTACCCACCTACCATGCACACCTACCATGCCATGCACACTACCGTACCCACCCATCCCCATTCTCTTATCACACACATTTGTACTACCCCTCAGACAGGTTTAAACACACACCCCCAACCCTGTTGAACATAAGCACATACAATTATTTGTACAACATAAACACATATCTTTACTGTATGGCATGTCCTATAACACACCCACACACTACCACCATTTGTTCCCATACCCGAGCCGTCTATGCACACACCCTGTACATCCACATATGCTCACACGCAAGACACGACTGACCTACACAGCAGGTCACACTGGGTCACATGGCGTCATTCCCTGCCACCACTGTCATCCCACCCAAAGCAACACACGCCTCTGTCCCCATCCTTTCTCCATCCCAGCTTCCACGTCTGAGCTTTTAAAATGTATTTGTGTGACTTACATGCAGGTCAAAGGCCCATGTATTGGTTGCCCTGACCACACTTCCTGGGCCAATAGGCACTGAAGTTGGGGTTGGCATCTGTCTTTGCTGCTGGCTGTGAAGAGGAAAGGAGAGGGTGAGAGCTCTTGGGCCAGGGATCTGGGATGGATTAGAGGATTAATTAAAAATTATCGAGTCATTTATGAGGCAGAAACTGGAGTCCAGAGCAGGCCTTGGGCTGAGAGCATCTCCCTGCTTGCTTGTTAATATGGCACACGGAACTCGCAATCTGGATGAGAGGGAGTTGAGGGCAGATGGTCAGGGTTAGACATTAAGAACCTGGAAGCATCCACCCATCTCATTCTCCTCCACATTCCTCATTTAAAGATAAAGAGATTTAAAATGTGAAATCTCGGAGGTTCGAAGGACGAGGAAACCTCACCACTCGGTTCCAATTAGAAAGCAAATCTAATCACCCCTGGCCAGCCGTGCATTATCTGTGCTAACATTTTCATGCCACACTGCTTCCCCATCCCCAAGCCTCCTTCAGATGCTTTCCCCTTTTCTACTTAGCCAGGGTATTCTCAGAGAGCAAGGGCTATTTTTACTCCCTCATTTGGAAAAACATCATTTAGAAAGCAGATCTGTAGCCAACTGCCCCAGTAAGGTGGCCCAGGCTGAGGCTAAATGACTCCCAGGTGTCTGTGCATGGCATTATCTGTGCCACCTGTCCTTTCTGTTAGTTTAGATGGTGGAAAAGTATCCCCTCTTGACCAGAGGTGTCAATCTTGAATCTCTCAAACTGAGCAAGTGATGTCAACCACTGGGCCATTTGCGAATGGCAGTACAGGTTGAAGGTGGCTGTGGTTAATCTAATCTTATAGTTTGAATCCTGGCTGTAGCCCTGGACCTCAGACCCTGAGCTGAAGAGCTCTCGCTGTAAAACCTGATGCCAGGTGTCACTTTCATGGTGTTGGTAAGAAGGGGAGGACCCTCAGTGGCTGGCAAGGCTGAGATGTGAGGTAGCCACTTTTTTTTTCTGGCTTGGAAATACCTGCAGGCTTAGGCCAACACCACAGAGGGTCTCTCCCCCTGATAGCACCTTACAGGAGGGAATAATGAAGCAGAGTTTAGCATCATCATTTCAGAGTTGAACTGTGGTCCAAGATCAGCAGGATGTCCCACAGTTTCACACTACCTGTTCCCAGCCTCCATGCCCCGGGGTCATCAGAGCGAGTGACAATGTGATAATTGTGTCCTTGCCTCTCCTTAGTTTCGCTAATGAAACCCCTTTTATCTGTGTCAACTTGTTCATCCACTTGGAACAAGGAGTCTCTTCTAATTGGCAAGTCCTCACCAGAGTAATAATACGTGTTATTACCGCCCAATCTCTCAGGCAATAGTAAGTTATTACTATGTGCTTGGATCAAAATGCCCACGCTGTTATTTGGAAGACCAGATTAAGCAGAGCAATACAGTCTCAAGCAATAATAATGACATCTTGCTTTTCCACGGTGCATTGATTTTTCAAGTACATAGTATGTCAGCAGGCTATTCCCTGACCTCCTTGGGCCAAGAAATCCTGGCATTGTGTCTTTTGTTCTGTTTGGAACTCGAAGTTTTCAGGTCCCATGGATCTTTAGAAGTCTCTGTGCAGAGACTTCATCTGCAGGGTTTGGTGACAGCTGTGTCAGACCAAGGCAGGCCTGGTTGGAATGAAGTGGGGTCTGTTTTTCTGTAAACATGTAGCTCTGACCCCAAAGAGGCAGCTTCTTTATTATGACCATTTATTATTTACAAAGCGCCGCAGGTGTACATGACATTTTATGAGACACAAAGACAAGGTCCCTGCCCCGTGGACTGAAAGGTTTCATCTACTATTTCATCTGTCTGAGCTGAGCTGTGGGGAGGCAAGACAGGCAGGTAGGGCTGAGGGCCTGAGTACTGTCTGGGGCAGCTGACTGGAAGGAAGGCTTTCTAATGAGGAATTTTAAATGCAGGCAAGCAGAGACAGATGCATACAGCTCTTTGGGATCTCGACAGTTGGAGAGGTGTCTGCATTCCACATTCTGGTGCAGGAAAATCAAATTCTGCCCATGCACCTTGAAATGGCTGGAGAAGAAACAAGGATGACAACTAGGAAGAGATGGCAAATGTCCCACTGTTCTGAGAGCCTGTGAGAGTAGTACACGTCTTCCCCTTTCTGGCTCTGTAGAAAGCTGTTTTGTTTGGTCTATTTGACTTGTTTTGAGGATGATGGAGAACATAGAGAACATTAGTTAGGATTTTTTTTTTAAAAAGGTATTAAGTTATTATTTAGCTTCAAACAAATTACTTTTCTTTTCTAGAAATATAAATTTCAGGCTGTTTGGACATCTTTAATTTTTCCCGACTGCTCACCAACCATTAGGCTAGTCCTAATGGTGCTGGCTCCCCATACTGCCTGAACTGTTCATTTATTCACCGTAACAACTCCTGTTGAGTGGCTTGGAGAGATGAAGATGGTCATGCCCTCCCCCTGAGAAGCAACAGCCAGATGGGAACAAGGATGTGAAAAAGCAGAGAGTTTGGGGCCAAAGCTGCATCCTCCGGTGGGAGGGGACAGAGGCTTTGGCCCCGTGAGCACACTTCCTTCTGCTCTTCCAATCATTCATTTGGAACACATCTGAGTTCCTACCCTCAGGAGCAAGGGCTCAAATTCTAGGAAGGCTCACAAGTCCAGCCTTGCCCTAGGCTCAGGAAACACAGATCACATCCCTGGCATGGGATTCTTCCTGCTTCGAGCTCAGGGCTTGGTCCAACACCACCAGGCAGATTTTGCAGCCAGAAACAGATATAAATTTGGCTGAGCAGAGCCAGTGGAAGCAAAATAGATTCTGTAATGTACAGAATATGCAGCAGATGGCTCTGCTTCCTACCAGCCCTGTAAGACTGATTAACACAGCCCATTGCCCTCCATCACCACCACCGTCATTATTACTACCAGCCTCAGCCCCAGCCCCAGCCCCAGTCCCAGCCTCAGCCCCAGCACATCTTATCAAAAATCCTCTGGTACATTCATGGCCCTTGTAAAAGGCTTCATGCCTGATGTCTAGATGAGAATGTCTCCTCTCCCCTCCCTCCCTCTCTCCCTCCTTCTGCAACGCATCCGGTCCAGTCTGTGCTCCTGTTACAGTTGGCTCCGCAGTCCTTCCTCACCTCTCTTTGTATCTCCCTTACTCTAGCTTCATATTCTCTCTATCTCCTTACACCAGTTGTCTCAAGGCATGGGACTCATGTGAACCATTTCTGAGAAGTGTTCACCGTGGAGATCTCTGGAAGCCATCCCCTACAATAACTGCGGGTAGTGTGGGGGGCATTTGCATTTTTAATTATTTCTTGTTTAGAGTTCAAGATAAACTGCCCTATATCCTCCCTAACCCCAATTGGAGCCCCAAACTTAATATTTCAATGTGCCATTTTAGACAGGGAAGGCAGCCATAGAAAGGACCAAACAATGACATATCTGGCTTGTACCCGATGACACAGGCAAAGTCTTTAGGAATTTTTCTGATTGGTTGTCAACCTTTTGGTAGCTTGAAGGACGTGGTGAGAATATCTATAAGAGAGAATTCACTAAATACTGCAAAGGTAAGGACTTAAGAATTTACACACGGCACTGGACACCTAGTATAATCCAGCTCAGCAAGAGCTATTGACAAACGCTCAAATGTCCAGACAGGTAAAGTCCTGTTAGCGGTCTTGCAGTAAGCAAGGAAGGTACTGCCTATCCACGAAGGCCCACTCTTTTTTCATAAATGCTTTCAGCCTGGTGAAAGGTTTGTTTGCAAAGATCCCTCTGCCTGCCACTCTTAAAATCAATCGAGACTCTTGGATTAAGAGCCACCATGTGTTCCTCCGGAAATTGGACATAGTTCTACCGGAGGACCCAGCTATACCACTCCTGGGCATATACCCAGAAGATGCTCC
>JADRCD010220674.1:0-19058 GCA_019843815.1 Montemys delectorum | reverse complement strand
TAAATAAATAAATAAATATATAAATAAAAAATAAATAATTAATAATTAAGAAAGTGAGATACTGAGAAGAGAGAGAAGGTCCTAAAAGTGAATCTTAAAAGGGTTTTCAGATTAGATTTTGATAACATACCTGTCTCTGCTTCTGATAACTATTATTATCCTACAAGATGGCCAATGGATATTAGTATATTAAGTATAGATTTAAGTGGTTAAATTTATTTTCATTTTGCTGAACCATCTTTCTTTACATTTTCAAGAAAGTTAAAAAATACAAAGACATTTTGAGAATACGAATCATAAATATGTTGGTTAATTTAAGATATTGATTTAATCATAGCATCACCCAAAACTGTAACACAACACTCATAAGAATACAAAATGATGCAGATCAAGAGAAAGGCTGCTTCCTCAAGTTATACAATATAGAGATAACACACAAGATAAAACCACACTCTTTGATATTCATCTATGAGCAATGCTAATGATAATACAATAGATTTCCAGTATCTACTATCTTTAGTAATGTAATGAAAAATTGATAGCTTTACATAAAAATTGATGCACATATATTTATGACAGCAAGTGGCAACAACTCAATGCCCACTAGTTGTAGAACCAGGGGAGCAGGCCTGGAGCAAGAGTGGGGTCGAGGCACGTCCAAACTTCAGAAATCTTGTCCTGAGATCAGCAGGAGTAGGATTGCCCACCCCCATCCCCTGCCCTCAGCCTCTATCTTCCAGCCATTATCTTTACCCCACCAGAGAAGGTCAAGTTGTCCAGTAGCCAGATTAAACTTCTTTTCCTCTTATAAGGTCATCTTCGCAGCACCTGGAATTCCTCCTTTTACAAATGAGGCATCCCAAGCACTCTACCCTGGACCAGTGATGTACACTCACACTATAGCCTCTGCCCATGCCTCAAAAGTTTAAATAGCCTACCCCCACCAGTTAAATAACCCTCAGTGAAGCCTGCCTCCTAATAGTCTGCTCTCATCCAGCTCATAGTGGCCTGAGGTCTCTATCACCCCCAGTCATTCCTGCCTGTCTTTCTCTTCAGGGCGTGCTGTTACAGGAGGAGGATGGGGGGGGCGGAAATATATATATTCCTAAATATTTCATGTGCAGTATTTGGGAAAATGCCTTTTGTCACAATTTTTAGTACATTAGCTTCTTCACGTGAAGATGTGATTCCGTATATATTAAAGGGTGTAAGGATAAGAAATGAAGGTTTAGTAGCCCCTCATATTTTTAAGCCTCCTTCCAATTTTATAAACTGTGTCAAATCTTTCCTGGTCCCATCCAACTTTTCCTCTTAACCCACTTAGAAATTAACCAGTAGTTAGAATCAATCATACCAGGAAGGAATTGCGATCAAAAAGTTACTTAAATTTAGTTTAAAGTGTAATTTATTGGTAATGCACAGAAGAGTTATCAGGTTACGGTAGCCTGTAGCTATCAGGAGTTGCTATGGTCTAAATGCTTGTGTTCTCTGTAAACTTTTGGGCTGATATATAACCTAAGTGACTGTGCTAGACTATAGGTCCTTTGAGAAATTGGTGACATTATCAAAGAATTCCTATAGAAATGACTCCCCACCATGGGAAGAGGCAATGAAAAGCTACACATGAGAGGAGAGTCTCAGGACAGGATCCTAGCAGAGACCAAAGGGCAGATGCCTTTCTCATGAACTCCTTAGCCTGCAAACCTGTGAGAATTACACTGCTGTTGTTTACAAGCCATTCTGCTTATCATCTTTGTTGGTGCAACCATGCACACCAGACTAAAATGGGCCTCGAATACACTAAAGAACCACTGATTTGGATGGTGTGGCATGGTATTGAACATTCAGGAGAGGTGAATGTTCTAGACTCTGCTCTGTGATTAGTGTTGTGAGGCTAAAAAATGGGTCTCTTGACACTTGCTGACAGAAAGAACTAAACTAAATATTTCCATTCATTTCATTTTAAAATTAATATTTTACATTGTTTTATATATAGCAAACATTGTGTTTATTTCTGATAGTTGAAAATACCTAATATGAAAATCCAAAATCTAAAATAATACAAAAGCTAATTTTTGAGCACCAATGTCACACAAGTGGAAAATGACATACATAAAATTTTGTCGCATGCACAGAATTATTAAATGAATACACAAGATTAACTTTGATATAACATCTCTTCTAAAGAGCACATAAACCACACAATTGATGTGCTCAATATTTGAAGGCTATTATATTTGATCTAGAATAGAAACACAGTATCTTTTATACTGTATCCAATATTTTTTGGAATAATGGTTCTCTTATATGTGAACTTTATAGCTGATACAATGTAATCTTCCCATGCCCTAACATGCTATTTGTGTTTCATAGTCTATGGCAGTCAGAATCAATTTCTCAGCTATAATCTCTGAGCCAATGGAGTGCTCCAGACTGCTGTGCATTGCTGTGAAATAATCAAACTGTAGCCTACATTGGCAGTGTGGGAAGAACCTAAGGAACATTGAGGTGGGACAATGATTTATGTAAAAAATACTAGCCTAAATTTCTTTAAAGGGAAGAAAGGTATTTAAGATGAAAAATATAAGAATAAACATCTCAATCCAAACCTCTTATAATTTTGGTGGCTTTTAAATCTTAGAAAGGTCTAATATACTTACCATAGAGAAGTAGCATAGTTTCTTCAAAGAAGACTGTATCACTTCATGAAAACCTCATTTTAAAAATTTTTCTGAAATGGAAAACAAGGGAGGCTAGAGGACATCCTCACATTTCCCTGCACTCTGACCTCAGATGTATACATGTTTTAACAAGTACCCTTGCAATAATCATGTGTTCATTTACAGGTAGGTTTCCAAAGCCAGGCACATCTCTACACCTATTCACATTGGAGCACAAGTGTGTGTTCAGTAAACACAGAGATCTTTCTTTAATCATACATTTTTATTCATTTATATTTATCCAAATACATAGGCAAATATACACTGACATCCACATGGGAAGGATGTATCAGCAGAAATCAAAACTAGTTAGTTTTAGCAAAAGACTGGGAGTTCTTTTTCTCATGGCTATCCTTTAGCCCTTCCTAAGCACAGTGCCTTTCCTCTACATTTGCAGATTGTTTATGTGTATGAAATCCCAGCCCACCACTAAAGGAGCTTAGGATTTTAAAGTTATATATAAACACATACAGTAAAATTAGTTTTCATATCATATGCTTAATGCAATAAGCAAAATTCTATAACTGCTTTAGGATAGAGTCCAGTAATGAGTTTTTGGCTGCATTAAAGCAGTTTTCTAGGGGGCAATGGGGATGGAGTGATGGTAAATGCTTGGTTTTCGGAGATGATGCTAAGAAAACCAAGTTACCATTAATACTTTACTCCTACAGATTGAAGAGTTTTAGTGAGCTGGTTCAGAAGCACAGCCTGAGGAGCAAATATGTTTTTTTAATCCAGGTCACAGCCTTCATTTCCACGCTGTGGACCTCACTCTGGACTTTGGTCTAGTATTCAAGACCATGTGGAAGATATGTTACAACACATAGGGATCCACTCCAAGCCAAATGCTAGAGACAGAGTGATTTAAGAAAGAGATTTATCAGAATCTCTCTAAGAGTAGAATCGTAATCCACATTAGAAGATGTAACTTCAGAACACTCTCTAGTATACTACAGTCTGTTGTCTCTTCAGCCTAGTTTCCTAGCTTCCCAGCTAGGTAAACTATGCAGTCTCAAGCATAGTAGAGGAATTCAAGCCTTAAAACCCTCAGGAAACAGAAATAAGTGCTGTAGATTGAACATTTCTAGAAACTGGGAAAAGAAAATGGGACAGAAAACCATAATAGCTGCTTTATCTTTGCCAAAGTGAGAGACACATTTGAAATACTTCAGTTGTATTAACTTAAAAAGTAATGGTCAAATAGCAAGAAGAAGGGAAAAGGGAACAAGAGACAGGTATGTGTTCAGAAAATTTCATGCTCAAAATCTAGTCTCCGGTATTGATTAGAACCTGTTTGTTAGTCAGTTAAACCAGCCTAAAGTGAAAGACTGACTCTGAGTTTGATCAGACAGAGGTAAAGTGAATTAACAAAAGATAACATGGTGCAAGAGAGAGAAATATTCACGGGTGTGTGTGGGAGTGGAGGACTGTTTACCTCAGCTTCTGAAATCTGATGAGAATGATCTTAATTCTCAAGACTCAGTGATGGAGCAGTCAGCCCTCATGGCACTGGGCTTACGATGTGGCTGGTTGCTTCTCTGCCTAGAGTCATTATGACTGATGTGGACAAGTTGTTTAACCTCTTTGGGGTCCAGTTTCTTCATCTGTAAAATGAGGAAGTTAGAATAGATAATTTCTGAAGTAACTCCCGGCCTCAGGTTTTAGGATTTAGTGCCTGAGTGGCAGTGTGGCCTCTTCAGTGCTTCTGTGCACAGCCATGCATGACTTAAAATACTCCCCTGCAGGGTGCCAGTATGCCTTTATAACTGAAACTGAGAAAGAACAAGCTCTAGGCAAGATAGCAAAGCAATCCACATTTTATTTAACCTTCTTTATGCTTTGTTTAAATATGACTTTTGTGTCTTTTGGATTCCCTTTCAAGCAATTAGGGAGGTTTGGCATTTCCTCACTGACCTCTATGATCTCTTTCTCTGCTGCACAAATAAGAATATCTGAAGTCATAATGTATTGTGCTCTGTGACAGGATTTTAAGGAGTGCATGCCCCCTTTGTGGATATATTGCATTTAGGGCTAATTTCTTAACTGGAGAAACCATTCAATCTCTGACAGAGTCATGTGGGGCTTTGATAAGCAATGGAGAATACTTACTGGGCAAGTGATACCACTTCTAAGATGTGTATCTAAAGGTTAATTATTTTTGGGCAATATTAAGATACATTTATTTATTTTTATTAATTTATTCTTTGTTTTTCTTAACACACAGATGTTCAATTGCTTCAGCACCATTTTAGAAATTTTTATTTTTTGAATTGAGAATTTCTTTATATATGAGCATATCCTTTCTACTTTGTTTTCACATCCAGACCACAGTTTCCCATTTATCCTTTCCTCAAGTCCCTCTGCCCATGCCCCCTCTATTCCTCCCCTATATCTATTCCTCCTCTGTTTCTCTTCAGAAAACAAAACAAAACAAAACAAAACAAAACAAAACAAAACAAAACAGGCTTCCCATGATATCAATCAGCCTTGGCTTATCAAGTCACAGTAAGACTAGGTACCTCTCCTCCTATCAAGGCTGGACAATGTAACCCAGGAGGAAGAAAGGGTTCCTAAAACAGGCAAAAGAGTCAGAAACAGCTCTGCTCCCACTGTTAGGATTCCCACCAGAAGACCATGCTACACAACTGTAACATAGATGCCGGAGTCCTAGGTTATCCCTATGCGGGCTCCCCGGTTGGTCGTTCAGTCTGTTAGAGCCTTTATGACCTCAAGTTGTTTGATTCTTGGGCTTACATGTGGAGTTCTTGACCCTTCTGGCTCAATCCTTCCTTCCATCTTCTGTAGGATTCTCTGAACTCAGCCTAATATTTGGTTCTGGGTCTCTGCATCTGTTTATATAAGTTGCTGAGTGAAGCCTCTCTGATGACAATTGAGCTATACAATTTCTGAGTATAGCAGAATATCATTATGAATCATTTTCCTTTCTAGGTCTCTCAGCTATCCAGCATTTAGGTCCTGGCATTCCAGACAGTGGCAGGAGTATCTCCCTCTTCAGGCATGGGTCTCAAGCTGGACCAGTCATTGGTTGGCCACTGTGATAATTTCTGCTCTACCTTTACCAGAGCACATCTTGTAGGCAGGAAAAATTATAGGTCAAAGATTTTATGGCTGGATTGATTTCCTAATCCCTTCTCTGGAAGCCTTGCCAAATTACAGGAGATGATCAGTTGAGGCTCCATAGCACCCATTGCTAGGAGTCTTAGCTAGGATTCTAGCTCATCCCAGAAGTTACCATCTCCCTTTATTCCAGTTGTGTCTTCTAGTACGCTCTCATTCTATCTTTTCCTGACTTGACCTGACCTGATCCCTTATGTTCCCATATCTACTTCTCCTACCCAGGCACTCCCCTCCCCACACTGACCCCATGATTTCTATTCTCTTTTCTCTTCACCCTCTGAGCTGTCCTTGTTACTTAACTTCTCTGAGTCTGCAGTTTGTAGTAACATGCTATTCCTTTACTTTATAGCTAATATCCACTTGTAAGTCAGTATCATTTTTTTTATCAAAAATAGATTCCTCTCTTATACAATACATTCCAACAATAATTTCTCCTCCCTGTACTTTACTCAGCTCCCTACCATGTCATGTTACCTCTTCCCCACATTAACTGTCCCTCCAGTTACTCTTCAGAAAACAACAACAACAACAACAACAACAACAACAACAACAACAACAACAACAGGCCTCTGATCAATAACAGTCAAATAGGACAAAACAAGATACAATAAGACAAGGCAAAAGTCCTTATATCAAGGCTAGATAAAGCAAGCAAATAGGAGAAAAAGAGTCCAAAGAGTCAGGCATATACCTGCTCCCGCTATTAGGAGTCAACACTAAGGACAGATTGAAACTCCAACGTTTAGTGCAGACAATTTTATGTTCAAGGACAAATACAGACTAATCAGGCCTGGGAATGCAGACAAAATGTCTTGTTGTTGGCACATAACCAGGGAGATATTTACCCATTTTTATACTTTCATATAATTTTGAAAATAAAATACAATTACATCATATCCACTTCACTTTCCTCACCCCAGTCCCTCACATGTAACCCCCTTGTTCTCTCTCAAATTCATGGCTTCTTATTCTCAAATTGACAGATATTGACATATATTGACATTATGTGTATATATACATATATATATGTGTATATATTTTTCAACATGTTTGATATGATCACAACACAGAATTCTAGTCAAGTTGCCGGCTCTCCATGCTTTCATACCTTGAGGGGACTCACACTACCTATTTTTAACTCAAAAAGAAGTTAGTGGAAGGAGTGAATGCTTGGACTGGCATGTTTATCCATGCAGTTTTAAAGATGGTGAATATTGGCTCAGTCTCTTTAATACCTTTATTCAGAGAAAGGACAAACTACTGCCTTTATCCATTGTTACAGCAAGAACATGCTATTCTTATATGAACGGTTCCAACTTAGCAGCCCAAGGTTTCTTCTTAATTGTTCCCTTCATACAGATGTGGCTTGGAAAAAGACCAACAGAGCCATCCTTTCATTTCTATTTCCACCGGCTGGAATAAGCCCAAGTTGAACATTTTTAAATAATCACAACCAATTTTGCTTTACTCTTTAATGTGTTTATAGATAGTGAATTCAAACGTCCCTTATAAGATTGTCAAGGGGCATTTTAAGAAATTCAGATGAAGACTTTGATTAACTTTTACTCATAATCACTCTTCATACTTAAGCCAGGTGCAGAATCTTAGACTCTCTTCCAAGTGCCACTGGCTTTTCATATAATGGTTATTGGTTGAAAGCAAAAGCAGATACAGCTGAACAGAGAGGCACAATACTTTTAACCTAACTGATTCAAGTGACAACCAGAACTCAGGACTTAACTATACAGGTATAATAGGATACATATTATTCAATAACTCCTACAGTTTCAGAAACTGTTCAGTCAGTGACAGGTTACAGACTCAAAACAGCATAAAGGACTGGAAAAGTGTTTTAAATATTTAACTGCTCACAGTTAGTTATATGCTGATGCATGTTCCAAACCTAAATGCTACATGCAAATTATATTTTGATACATGTTCTATATGACTGCTTTAAACAAAATTTGAAATTAGCTCTTTGTTCTGTGTTTACCCATGTAAATCTCTTTACATAAGTTATATTTCTATAGCTCTATATTTATGTAAACACACAGGCCTGGCCACAGTGCATCTAGTCATGACATCTACTGTCATAATATTCTAACAGGAGATGGGCTCTCATTCCAGTATTTTGAATCTTTACGTGTCTGTAGGTCTCTTGACTCACCACGCCAATAAAATATGGCAGAAGTGACATTAAGCCATTTCTGTGGACTTTAGCAATTCTGTTTAGCCCAGGACCTGTCCATAACTCATCAATAGAACAGAAGGTCCTTTATCTCTCTGGTCCTTGGGCTTTGCTAAGTTTTCTTGTTCCTCTGTGTATTACAGTGCCACAATAGCTGTGTTTTCTATAGCATATTTAATTGACACAACTGTCTATACTTTAGAATATCTTCATCAGTCAATTGAAGAGAACTCTTCCACTAAAGAGGACAGAGTTTTAGTCAAAATAATAAAACACAGAGGTTGTTTTGCCCTTTTTTTCTGGCTCAATTGTTCCTTTATTTTAAAAAATCTAAATATTAAATCTTAAGGAAGTTAATTGGTAGGATCAGACTCTGTGCTGGGAAATGATATTTGTTTATAAAGAGTCAACCACGATGCAATTCAGCATTATAAGAAAGTGAAGAAGACTACTACTGACTTCTAAAGTTAAGGTGTTATCTAGGAATAAAGAGCCCATTCATTAAGGCTCAGTTCAATCAAAACTGAGTAGATCTGCACAGAGGACATTGCTCAAGGATACAGTACACACTTGGCTATAGTATCTCTAGAAATATGTCAGAATGTGTTAATAGAGATGTCTGCTTCTGTTTATTTGATTGGAATGGTACATGTCTAGTTGTAGCTAGAGAATTAGAAAACAGATCTTCTAACTTGCAGTTACTACATAGGAATGTCATACCTCTTAGCTTTCTTTTCTGTTTCTTTTATTCCAACCACAAGCAATACCATGACTGAGATACTTAGAGGGCCACTGTACATTTAGAAAAGCCCAAAGGCCAGAAAAAGTGGGCTTTTCTTGCTATCATTTGGTTCTAGACAGAGGTGGCAATGGGAAATCCATATGTCTCTATCCTGATGACCCTAAGCATAGACCAAGTAACTAACTATAGAAAACCCCACAGTATATGGGATTGTAGTTATGCAACAGGCTTTCTGGGAGTACTGAAGTCATGGTAGAGAGCAGAAACAAGAACATGAACTCTTTAAAACTATTTTTATTGTTTGAGAATTTTATACATGCACATAATGTCTTTTCATCTAAGTAATTCCCTCTTCCCTTCCTCTCATTTCTCCCTTATCTCCATCATTTTCTCTTCCTAAATTTATCTGCTAAAAAAGCAAAAACATACAAAAAGAAACCCCGGACCACCACCAACAACAACAGCAAAAACAAAACACCCCTGAGGCAACTTGGTGTTACCTGTGGATACAGGGTATAGCATTGTCCCCTGGAGCACAGAGAGGGGCCGCATCTCTGGTGAAATCTACTACTCCTCCCAGAAATAGTGGTTCCCAGCTGTGCCTAGATCTGTAGGTACAGGAAAGCATTTTCTGACTAGAATGATGAAAATGGACAAATGTAATTCTATGAACCTAAACCACTTCTCTGTACAGAAAAGGACATAATAATTTCAGGAAAGAGGCCGTCTACAGAATGGGAATATGTATCTTAACCAACCACATACCTGATAGAACGTTGGTGTCTACAATGAGCAAAAAACAAAAAAATAAAATTAATATCAAGAAATCAAACAGCTCAATTAAAAAGTGGGTCATGTAACTAAGCAGAGTTCTTAAAAGAAGAAATAAAAATATCTGAGAAACAATTTTCTTTAAATGTTCAATGCACTTATCCATTAGGGAAATGAAAATTAAAACTACTTTGTAATTTCATCTTACCCTAGCCAGAAAGGCTAAGATCAAACAGCCAAATGACAATAAATCTGGCGTGGATGTTGGTGGGAATGAAATTTTGTACATCCACTATAGACATCATTCAGAGGATCTTCAAAAATCCAGAAATAGATCTAATACATTTGGCTATATCATCCCAAAGCACTCCATACCCCACTGCAGAAATACTTGCTATCTGTGCTCATCTCTGCTCTATTCACAATAGCCAGGAAATAGAAGCATTCTATATGTCCATGAACTGATGGATAGATAAAAGAATATGAAGTACATATATTCAAAGATTGTTATACTCCTATAATGGGAAATGAAATTATAAAATTTCCAGATAAATGGAAATGGAAGTGATCCTTCCAATTGAGTTAACTCAGATCCATAAGTGTAAACACTAAATATTCTTTCTTTCTTCCTTTTTAATTAATTAATTTATTTTATACTCCACATTTTACCTTACCACATGCACCCTCCTACTGCTCTACATCTCATACCTCCTCCCCAGCACCTGTCTTCATGTGGATGTCCCCATCCCCCATACCACCTGACCTCTAATCTCCCTGGGGCCTCCAGTCTCTTGAGGGTTAGGTGCATCATCTCTGAATGAACACAGACCCCAGAATCCTCTACTGTGTGTATTTTGGGGGTCTCATATCAGCTGGTGTATGCTGCCTGTTTGGTGGTCCAGTGTCTGAGAGATCCCGGGAGTCCAGATTAATTGAGACTGCTGGTCCTCCTACATGGTTGTCCTCCTCCTCCTCAGCTTCTTTTAGTCTTTCCCTAATTCAACAACAGAGTCAGATGCTTTTGTCCTTTGGTTGGGTGTAACTCTCTGCCTCTGATTCTTTCAGCTGCTTGTTGGATCTTCCAGAGGGCAGTCATGCTAGGTCCATCTTTATGAGTACTCCATAGCCTCAGTAATAGTGTCAGGCCTTGGGACCTCCCCTTGAGCTAGATCCCTGTTTGGACCTGTTGCTGGACCTTCTTAAAGTTCCAGGTAGATTCTCAGGTTTAAGTGCAGATATGTGAAATTAGCACTTAACAGTGTGCAAAGACTTTGGCTACTGAATTATAGGATAGAATACCACAAGTTCTACAATGGCAGTGGGGTAGGATGTACACATAGATTCCAATAGTCCCCAGCAAATTCTGAAAATTTCTCTGACATTGGAATCACTATTTATAGGAGGTTTCCCAGGACTTGCATTCTGAACCCAAATGGGATTACTGTATGACTAAAATCATATGTAATATTCTCCAATAGAAGTTATAGCAGAAACATATATAAAATACTAGAGTTACCTATGTTAAGTCTCAAATCACTCATACTATGGACAAGAAAAAGAAACTATTAGCATTTGTTATGTACAAGAAAAGAATTATGACACAGTGGAGACATAAATATATCAACTTTTGTATATAATATAATAAGATTGAAATTAAAACCCAAGAATAAATTAAATATAACCAATCCATGCAGGACAAAACCTGCATTAGATGAGAAAAACAAAACAGGTAAGCAGGAAAAGCAGTGAGTGAGTTTGAAGATAAATCAATATATATCACCCAATATGAGTAGAGTCAAAATATGGAAAAATGAAATGGCAGAAGTTTATTTGAGAAAAATATTCAAACATAACATCTATTAGATTCATGTCTAAGATGAGGAGAAAGGGAATGGACTCCTGATCCTTTGAAACAATATTTAAAACTCCCAAAATCTGGCAGAAGACATGAACCTACAGATCAAGGAATTCATCAAATTGAAGAAAAGTAGAAATAACTTCAATTCACATATATACATATCATAATCAAAGTGTTTAAAACTATACAAAAAGAATATTAAAAGCAGTGAATAAGAGCTGAATCATAGCATTCAGAAAATCAATACAACCAGGACAGCCAGGACAACACAGAGAAACCTTGTCTTGAAAAACCAAAAAAAAAAAAAAATCAATACAATTACATAAAAATTCATTTTTGTAGATTACTTTATTAAATTATCCATGGTATTAAAAAAAGCCTATGGTCCCAGAAGAGCAATCTTGGATGTACATGTCTTGATGTGTGTGTCTGTTTTAGGGATACTGTATCATTGTGGCACATGGATGTAGTCTATGGTCAGTAGGGCCTATGTATTTTTACTGAAGAGAATGTAATGGCAGCAAGTTGTGAAAGGCTAGTTCTTTACCTTATGGGCCTGAGAAGACAGAGACTGTGATTCTACTTTAAGACCATTCCCTTAACAACTTAACTGCTGGGCACCTGGTCTCCTCTCATGTTGGTTCTACCACCTCATGGTAGGACCACCGACTAAGGACAAGGTTTATGAGTCCCATTTTAGAGAGAATTAGTATTCTGAACCATAATAAATTATCAGGCTGTGTGATAATGTTTAATGTCAATATGATTCACGAAACAACTATAACATAATTTGAGAAGGGGAATAGCTCTGTTTACCAGAAAAGTTGTTGATTTGCAAAAAGATGATAAGATTAAGTATAAGCATTGAGTAAGGTACCTATGGAAACCTCTAAAACTTGCACAAAGAAAATGGAAATTGAAATTACCATGAGACTCCACTGGCAAACTTAAATGAAGGTGAGATAAAATATTCTGACAACACTGGATTTTATCACTTATTTTTCTCGCTGGTGTGACAAAATATCTGACAAAAAGAATCTTAAAGGGGGAATATTTATTTTGGCTCACTTTAAGAAAGGATGCAGTTCATCATGGCATGGAGGCACAGAGGCAGGAACCCGAGCATTTTGGCCACATTGCATCTATGTTCAGGAAATGGAGAGAGGTGAGCACTGAGATGGTGCCACTCACATTTAGGCTGGGTCTTTCCTCCTGTGATAAAACTTTTTTGGAAAGACTCTCATAGAGAAACCAAGAAATACATAAAGCTAGTCAATGTGACAATGAAGATTGATCATCACATGTGTGTGAGCAAGGAACACTGGCAACTGGAACTTTTGTACATAGTTTGGAAGTTTCTTATAGACATCTACTTGCAATGTGACCTAGCCATCTTGCTCATCAGTGCTCTCAGTTGAGATATGGTAAACTCAAATTCACAGAATGTGGACAAATGTTAATAGCAGTTCTGATGACCTGGTAGAGAATGAATAGCATTACACACATAATACATAGGTGTATCATCCTCTATTGGACAGAAAAATATGTACTACATCATATGATAAATGCTTAACTTGTTTTAGATGGGTCTTAATGTATTCTCCCAAGTAAAAGAAAACACTCTAAAAAAATTATTTGCTATAACATTTCTATAAAGATAAACTGTGGATGTGATCAGCAGCTCCTGACATCATGGAGAAGTGTTAGTGTTTACAAAAGGCACCTTTCAGAGTGATTGACCTCCCTCATGTGCTGATAGTGGTGGCTTACTGGGCAAATGTATGTACTTAAAAAATTCACAAGACGCTGCATATGCAAGTAACTTCATTATGTGTCAATGTGAAGAGCATATATACATACATAACATCTTTATTAGGGAATGAATAAGATTTAAAAGTAATAATACTTAAAACATCTACTCCAACAAACTGACTGATGTGTACAATGCGAAATCACCCCTACAGTCAAGGTAATAAATAGCTTGTCGTCTTGAACACTTGTTCTTAGTCCTTTTCTTTTTATTTAAATTATTGCAAGAACATGTAACATTGAAACTTCTGTCTGAGTGTGAGTGTGACAGTGTGTTTGTGCTAGTGTGTATGTTTGTGTGTGTGTATGTGTCAGTGTATGAGTAGGTGTATGTATGCATGTTTTGATTGTGCATGTATTAGTGTGTGTGTTGAGTATGTGTGTGTTAGCATTTGTGTGAGATTATGTGGGTCTATGAGTGTGTGAGTTTGTGTGATTATATGTTGAGTGTGTGTATGAACTTATGTGTGTGCATACATGTGGAAGCTAGAGTTTGACATTTGCTATGTTCCTCAATCTCTCTCTACCTTGTTTTTTTCAGACAGGATCTATCACTCACACTAGAATTTGCAGATTGGCTAGTGCAACTGCTCAGTAAGTCCCATAGATGCACCTTGATGAATCCCAAACACTGGGATTAAAGGCTGTGTCTTTAAGAGTAATGGGAACTGGAACTCAGGACTTTGTGCTCACAGGGAAGCACTTCACTTTCCTGACTGAGTCATCTTCCAGGCCTTTGTTTTCTTAAACATTTTATGTATGATGTGGTGTACTCTGAACACCACAGTACACAGGGGTTTCTAGAACTGACATATCTTACCAGAATGACACTTATTAAACAGCACGTGACTTTACTAAGTGGTATAATCCCCTGCTCCTTTCAACTGAGCTCGTGACAGTGGTGTTTTATGTCTACTTTTTTTTTCATTTTTCAAGACAGGGTTTCTCTGTGTATCCCCAGCTGTCCTGGAACTCACTCTGTAGACCAGGCTGGCCTCGAACTCAGAAATCTGCCTGCCTCTGCCTCCCAAGTGCTGGGACTAAAGGCATACACCACCACCGCCTGTTATGTCTACTTTTTGAGTTTGCTTGTTTTGGGTAATATGTCATAGTAGGGTCATGGAACTCTCCACACCTCTGATTGTGGCCTATTTCACTTCACTCACACATATGAATTACACCCCCCAGATTTGCTCATGTTATGATAGATGGCAGAATTTCCTTTTTAAAACATAAATAAGAATCTGAAGCGCTGGCTTAGTGACAGAGCTCTTGCTGCTCCTGAAGAGGACCCAGGTTCAGTTTCCAGCACTCCCATGCCAACTCTCAACCACCCATAATTCTAGTTTCAAGTGATCTGATGCCCTCTTTGGACCCCCATGGACACCTGGTACATACATCGTGCAGTTATATACATGCAGGCAAACATTCACACACATAAAATTAAAAGAATAAGTCTTTTTAAAATTAAAGGAAGAACAATATTTTATTTGTTGATATATCTATTTACTGACAGATTTTGAGGTTGTTTCTATATGTTGACCATTGTGAAGAAATTGCTGCACCTCCAGGAATTCAGTTATCTCAATAAAACTCATATTTCTGCTATCTGACTAAATATGCAGAAATGCAGTTGCCGAGTCATTCTACAGTGTCACTTTTAACTTTTGAGGAGATTCAGAGTGTCTTTGGTACCATAGAAGAAGCCTTCAGCAAAATGAAAATACAACCTATGAACTAAGAGAAAACATTTACAAACCATATGTCTGATAAAGTTTTAACAGTCAAGATATTTAAGGAACCCTTATGACCTGGCGGGAAAAAAAATCCACAGCAACAAACACTTGTGTTCAAAGTTCAAATAGACTTCTCTCGAAAGGTGAGAAGCAGATGATCAACAAGTATGTAGAAATATTCTTAACACAAATTATCAGGAAAATGATATTTAGAACCACCATAAGATGCAAAAGAGATATAATACATCTGGCTCAGAGTTAAGAGTACTTACTGCTTTTTCAAAAGACATAGGTTCAGTTCCCAGCACCTACATTAAGAGATATACAACTACCTGTAACTCCAGCCATAGGACATTAGACATCTTTTGACTTTGTGGGTACCCATATGCATGTGCACATATACTTATGTAGGCATACACATGTACATATAAGTGAATATAAAAATGGGATTTTGTGTATATGTATGTGTGTCTATGTGTTGGTGTATCTGTGTTTGTATGTGGGGGTGTGCACACATAGTCATACACACAAAAAATATCTGAAATTCAAAGAGCTGAATTAACTCTACCCCTGTGAGCACCAAATGTAACAACAGTTCAAAATTTTCTTGTCTCGCGGTGTCTCCAATTCTGAGAATTCACAGATAAAAGCCAGTTTTCCCTAGCCTTCAATACTTTCAGTAATTTTCATTTTGATAGCTTATTGAGAATCATAAACAGTTATAGATGTAAAGTATAAATTAATGATATTGGAGTCCAAATGATTGAGGGATGGGTATTAAGATTCTGTCTATAGAGGCTGGTGAATTCTTAGCCATAAAAGCCATGCTGAAATATTCCTCTCTGATTACTGTAGTGGGGAGGGAGGATGAACTTTCTAATACATTAATGTGTTGGGTGTCAATCTCTTCAACTCTGTGAAAATACTCAGCCAGAGAAGAAAAGAAAATGTTGCTGCCACAAAATGAATGATAAATATTCTGTTGTATACACACACCATACCCAGAAGTAAACAGGGAGAAGAGAAAAGACACTTCGGAGAAGTGTTACAATGAGAGAAAAAAAGACAATCTGTAAAGAGATTTCTAATTATTACTTATATTTACTTTTATCTAAGTGAATATAAGTAATAAATTTAAGACAACTGAAAAATAGTTAAAGATTTACCAGTCTTGTGTAATCATCCATTGGCACATTGAGGAAACCCTGAAAGAATAAGATCTGTGGCCCATGATTGTTATCAAAGGCTAAAGTTTTCATGATTGTCTTTCTTATTCTCTTGATTATTCTAGGAAGACTCTGCCATGACCTCCTAGACTTTCACAAAAATCGCTTTCCAATGTGATTGATTCTCCTCATTTGGTTGGGGCCAAAGTGCAATCAGGACACCTGTTTCTTCCATAAAAAATCAGATGATTTTAAGGGAAACCTGGCCAGGCTATTTTGATGCATTGTATTAAAAGGATGCTATCAACTTTGCAGAATGGAAATGTGAAATGATGTTAAGAGAAGAATTTTGGTAGCTCAAGCCTAAGAAAATGGATTCAAACAAGGAGTCCCCAAAATACCAGGTATCCAGAGTTCTTTACATAATTATGCAAAGTACAATGGCAGGCACTTTACATACACAGTTTAAGTCCATCTTTTTAAAACCCTCATGAAGTGGGTATGACAGAGCTGAGATTCTCCCTGTAGTGTCTGGTCTCCTCTATTGGTTAACATGGACTGAATGAATATGGGAGATAAAATAGTATAACAGCCACACACATAGATACTGCATCAGATATGTAAAGATATGACCCTCTCCCAAAAAGCTGATGGTGCATTGAGATACTGAAACAATCAGGTTCTAGAAGTTTCTATTGAGGGTGTGTGCCATAAGACATGGAGGTAAAAGAAAGCTTTAACAAAGGATTTATGTTCATGTTACAGTTTAGAGAATGAAAAAGAGTTATAGGAGCTTGCTTAGATATCTCCTTCATTCAGCAAGGCCTCCTACCTGACCAATGCAGCAAGGTTGCCTACCACCACACTACTGGTGTGATTCAAGGATTTAATTAACAAACAAAAAGTCAGGATTGTTTCTGTTTTGAATGCTGTGCAGTAAGGAAAGCATAGAAGTGATAAGATCTGAGGCCACAGAATAAGGTGCTTGTTCCTGAACTATAACAGTGTTCCCTGCTTCCTAAACTTGATGAACATGTTTTCAAGTGTTAATTGTAAAATATAATTATTCCTAGATTACAAATGACATCTGACATGTATGGTATGCTCCCTGTACATAAAATAGTATGTTTAGACTTACATATAAGACTTGGATTTCTTATAACAATTCCATAAGGGAGATGTAAGTCAGTGTCCCACTATGTAGAAAAGAAAATCAATGCACATAGAGGTTAAGAAAATCCTCTAAGGATGCATTACAAGTGATGAGTAAGGCAGGATTCATACCTAACATGTATATATTATATCCTCTTACCATCTGAATGCTTTTGCTTGCTAATTGCAAATAAGACCCTGTAGTTACAGAACACAGATACATGTCAAGAAGAATTTAATGGGCAGTGGAAAAACAGAGCAGTGAAGCAAAGGGAACTGGCTAAGGGAGCTGGCACTCAGCCCTGATATGGGAGAGAAAAGTACAGAAGAATGACCTCTATGAGATATCTTTGTTTCGTTTTGTTCTGGTCTTGTATGTGTGAGCATGTACTTGGATTTGTTTGTGTGTGTGCACATGTTCATGTATATGTGGAGGCCAGAATTATTTGACACTAGGTGTCTTTCTCAGTTACTCTCCATCTGCGTTTTTGAGACAACATCTCTCACTGAATCCAGAGCCCAGTGATTTGGGTAGACCTACTGGCTCTGGGGATCTCCTTATTTCTGCTTTCCCCCTAGCCTGTGGTAACAGATGTATGTATTACACCTGGGTTTTACATGGATGCTGGGGATCCCTAAACACATCCTCACGTTAACAGAACAAATACTTTGCAACTGAAGCATCTCTCCAGTCCCTTTCACATGATTCTTAATAATAATAATTTTTTTAAATATTAAAGTCTCCTTTTTTTTTTTTAAAAAAAAAAAAGGAGGCTTAATGAGATGGCTTAGCAAGTAAAGGTATTTGCAGCATACAACTGATAACCAGAATCCAGTCCCCAGTTCCCACAGTGAAAGGAGGGAACCAGCCTCTGAAACTTGTCCTTTGACTTCTATATGTGCATTATGGAATGTGCGCATCCACACTCACAGCACATCACACACACAGTAATAATAAATGCAGTAAACAAAATGTTGCTTAGTCCTATCATTTGCATTAACTATTATACTCATTTGGACTCTGAATTGGTGGTTTCTTGTGTGAAACTTCTAAAAGTAGAAATGTTCTACTAAAAAGTTTAAAAGCTATTGCTGATCTCCAGAAAAAAATTCAAGCACAGTCCATACTATACAATATTGAGGGTTCTGTTTCTGCTGGAGACATCTATGGAGCTAGCCATTTCCATTGTCCTTCTTTTGTTATTACAGGGCTAATTTTTTTCCAAGAATTTAAACAGAATCTGAAATCCAGGAAAATATTTAATCAGAATCATTTTGTGTTCACCCCAATTAAGACAAAAAGTAGATCCTAAATCTTCAGATGATTGTAGTAACAACAGAAACAAAGAACCAATCATTGTAATATCAATGAGTGCCAGTTTTCTACATGTAACACAAGTTTGTATATGGGGCAGCAGGAATGAGGTTAGGAGTTTAAGTAGAGTTTACAGCTTTTTTATTATTTCTTCCCAAAGCCTGAAAACTTGGCAACTTTTAGTCCTCATTTCAAAAAAAGGTAAAAACAAAGCATAATAATTTCAAGAGAAAAGGTGGAGGAGAGAAACTATGATCCCTCCCTGCCCCATGGTAGTTATTAAGAATGTAGGCAAGTTTTGGGGGTACATTTACAAAGCCAGCACTGGCATGTCTAGTCTTGCTAAGACTTGTATCACCCAATAGAACCAACAAAAGAGGAATAATTATGCAGCCTTAAAAATGTCTTGTTCAGACCCAGCCATACCACTCCTGGGCATATACCCACAAGACGCTCCATCATG
>JADRCD010220673.1:16114-32827 GCA_019843815.1 Montemys delectorum | reverse complement strand
CAGGTAGACTGAGGCAGGCAGCGATGGGTGGCATTGGCAGTTGAGGGGCAAAAGTTGCAATTGCTGGGGCTGAAATTGCGTAATATTTGTAAAATTTTCTCTTCCTTTAACTCTTTGTTATTCTAAGACCAAATGAGCTCCTGCTGCAAACAACAAGGGACTAAGAAAAAAAGGCTTGGCCTGGAGAGATGGCTCAGGGGTTAAGAGCACTGATTGCTCTTCCAAAGGTCCTGAGTTCAAATCCCAGCAACCACATGGTGGCTCACAACCATACGTGACGAGATCTGACGCCCTCTTCTGAAGATAGCTACAGTGTACTTACATGTAATAAATAAATAAATCTAAAAAGAAAAGAAAAAAAAGGCTTGCCAGGCAGTGGTGGTACACGCCTTTAATCCTAGCACTTGGGAGGCAGAGGCAGGTGGATTTCTGAGTTGGAGGCCAGCCTGGTCTACAGAATGAGTTCCAGGACAGCCAGGACTACACAGAAAAACCCTGTCTCAAAAAAACAAAAACAAAAACAAAAAGAAAAGAAAAGAAAAGAAAAGAAAAAAAGGCTTAGTTACTAGGCTCTTTTTCCTCTGGCACAAGGGCCTATCATTGACCAGTTAAGAGGCTCAAGGTTTGTTAACTCTTTGTGAATAAGAAAGAAAAGAAAAGAAAAAAAGGAAAGAAGGAAAAAAAGTCACACACAGAGAAAAAACACACACTCTGAATGAAGCAGAGAGAGAAAAGCTCCAGCAAGCTTTTATTTCTGTTCTCAGTATTTATACTTTCTTGAAAAAATTAACTCATATAAACTATTGGGCAGAACCACTACAATAGGATAATTGACTACATGATTTTCTAAATACTGTTAGATTCCAATAAGTTCATAGTAAATTTAAAGCAATAATTCATGTCATAGATTGATAAGAGTTAAGGAATCACAGCAGAATTTTTTTACATGTCTTTCCATTAAAACTAGAATTCCACTAAACATTCATTAGCCTCCCCCCATAAGTTCATTATAAGTTTAAAGCAGTATTTTTTATGTCACAAGTTAGCCAGTTTAGTCAAGACACAAATCATCTGCTTTACATCTTATTAGTTTTGAAGTTTTGTATATATAAATTAGTCAATATTTTATTTTCTCACACCTAACCTAGAAGGTATGTTTTCCTTGGTCATAAATTTGTTCAAGCCTGCTTTCTTTTCTTAGTGCAATTAGCCCGTGGCACCGGAAGGTTTACAGAGCTCTATATGCAGCTTTTATTTTTATATAGATCTTGAAATCACTTGTATAAATTTAGGAATTCTATAAAGTCATTATCAGGGATTATGAAATCATCAATTTATCTACATAGGATTACTATATAAGGGTATACCTTCATGTTGCTCTGTAGAAAATCTGCCCAATAGGGTGGGCCGATGCCCAGGAACCATTAGGCTATGTAATAGTGACAGGAAATTCATACCAGCAGCAACAAGCAATCCTGGGATGAAGTCTCTCAGGACCCTGCCTTCTTGGAGCTCACCCATGGCAGGCCATGCAAAATTCACTTTCATGCCTTAACTTTTCCTATATGGCTTCTGACAGATTGAGCTACTGAGATCCTGCCTCAAAAAATAAAAAAAAAAGAAAGAAAGAAATGGCAACTAAAATGTACACTCTTGAACCTCTACATACAAACTTGAGTTTAGTCCACAAAGACCCATTTTTAGATTTGTGACCTCCAGAACTATAAGGTAACATGTTCATCTTTAGTTAAACCACTATAGCGCTAGTAACCCCTTGCAGCTGCAACAAGAAGCTAGTACATACCAGTAGAGTATGGTAGAGCTATGCTAGGTGGTAACTAAAGTTAAGCTTTTGATTTCAACCCTTTTGGAAGGCCACTCACATGCAAGAAGTCCAGCCATGGTGTAATCCATTGTGTGAGGAACCCCAAGCTAGTACCCTGAAGGGTGAGTATCACTCTTCCTGTCTCTTGGTGAGCACGGGCCAACCCAGCCATCTGCTGAGTTGCCGCTGTGAACTTTGCCAACCGATGTATACAGCAGAGCCACACAGTGAACCTGTCCCTGACTCATAGAACCATAAACAAGTAAAGTGGTGGTTGCTTGAGACCCCTATATTTTTGGATTGTGTCTATGCTGTGCTTTCATGCTGTAAATACTTAGGATGATATCTGCCCCATAAGACACCTCCATCAAGGGTTCACTATTGTCATGATACTTCAGCTGCATATACATAAATTCCCCAGGAATCTGATAAAGACGGATCATCCTTTATGTGATAACTGTGGCTTTGGTTCCACAAATATTTCCTCTTCCTGCCATCATGAGCCCTCATGCCACTGGTGCTGGGCTTCACCTTGTGAATTTTGGAGATAGGGACCCTCTTGCTTCAGTCTCCCACTCTCATAAGCATGAGTCACCATTCCTAGTACTTGTCAAGAGTCCAGTAAAATTTGAGATGACTCAGCACGCAGAGCCGCTTGCAGCCTGACCACCTACATTGGAAGGGGAGAGCTAACTCTTGAAAGTTGCCCTTTGACCTCCATATGCACACTACAGCATGGATGTGTGTACCTCAGTGCATGTGTAGATACATACATAATAAAATTAAAATTCACTAAGTTAGTAATTATTGAATGCTTTTCTATTAAAAACGAAAAGTAAAATTAATAAAAATAACAGACTACCAGGTGCATAGTGTATGTTTGTTGTCCTAGACTTTGAGAGGGTGAGGCCATCACTCAAGTCTGGAAACTTGAGACAAGGTCAGGCAGCATATCAAGAAAAAGACACATGAATAAAAAAACAAGCAAGTGCCATGAAGTGTTCACGACAAGGAAAGTTGTTCAGACAGTTGTTCTGTTGTTTGGGAGTGTAGGGGGCTTGTTTTGTTGGATTAGGGAGTTAAAACAGGGTTTCAGATGTCCTAGGCGAACTTCAAACTCTCCAGGCAGCTGAGGTTGACTGGCACCTTCAGATCCTATGGGGAGTAAAGTCCTGAGTGGATGTGTATTGTTGACATTATCGAGGACCCCCGTGCCTCAGAATGGCCACGCCTTCCCCTGGTCCATGCACAGATATTGACAGTATAGAAAATGTTGATGTTAGCTTCTCCCTTCAGGATGTCAAGAGCCTAAAACTGCTCCCCTACAGAGACCACCCTGTACCGAGATTAGCTAAACCCACCTCTTCATTCAATTGCATAGCATAAACCTGACTTCCCAATTCAGATGTATAAAATACATGTACTGAGTTTCTGAGCGACTGCTGGTGTATCTCCATCGGAGACCACGTCTTCATTTCCAGATTTCTGTATGTGTGCTTATCTTTGCTTCATTTTCTGCTGGCCCAGCTAGGTCAATCCCGAAGCCATGCAGGTTGCAGCAGGGTCCTCCTGCCTATATATTCTATATTCTTGAGTGGTGGTACTCTAGGCGTGGGCTACCACACCCAGTTTATGTGGTGCTGGGAATCACAAAGCTAGGCAAGTACTCTATCATGAGTCATCACCAAGTAGGAAGCCAGTGTTTGTTTTGTTTTGTAGCCAGCCAGAAGGACGATCCAGTTCTTGGGCTGTCAGAAGAATCACTCCGACCTAAGAACTTCAAACAATGGAAATATGTCACCACCCTAGAGGTTAGAACACTGGAGTTGGCATGCTAGTCAGGCATGCTGGCACCCTGAAGAGAGGCTGGCCTCTCTATGAAGAATCTTCACTTGACTCCTTCTGTTTCTGGCAGTTTGGCAATGCTTGGGATTGTAGATCCATCCCTCCAGTCTTTACCTCCTCCACATCACCTTCTTCCTGTGTGTGTCTATATTTCTAATTCTCCCTCCTCTCTCTCACAACGTTACACTAGTCTTGAAGCCCTCGCCTCATCCACTATGCCTTCATCTGAGCTAGCTTCAAAGATCCTATTTCCAAACAGGGCATATGCTAACTTTCTAGTGGACTTGAAATCTGAGAGGGATATTATTCAACCCAACCAAGTCCCTCTGTTTAATACTAAAAACTAACGGTATTCAAAACTAGACTGGATTCAGATGAAAGCCTCAGGAACACACTCAGAAGCAGGAGAGTTTCACTGTGGAATGGAATGGGGCGAGAAGAGGTCTGGCAGAAGGCAAGATGTGGATGTGGGTATAGTTATGTCCCTCCAAAACTCCTGTCAAAACTTACCCTTCAGTGACGTAGACTGAAGAGATAGGGTCCTTTGCAAATCAATAAAGATCTGAGGGCCGAGTGTGTAGTAGAACACCTGTCTAGAGTGCATGGATGAGACTTTGTGTTTGATCCCAGGACTGCAGATTTTAAGGAAGGAAAAGGGAAGAGAGAAGGGTGGTTGGGGCTAGAGGCATAACTCAGGGGTGCAAAGCCATGTGCAAAGCCATGGATTCAATCCCTGTCTCCCCCTGTCTCCCCTTACCCCAAATCAACAAGGATCAGCCCTGAGGGCTTAGTGCTGTGAGTGGAACACTGCCCTTAGAAAAGAGGCTTCGGTGCCTGGAGACCTGATTTCTATCCACTGATTTCCAGTTAGTACTACTGTCCTAGATCTGGGAAGCCTTGGGCTCTACTAGATCAGTTAATGGAGGGGTGGATAGAGATCCAGAAAATGGCCCCAGAAAAGAGGATCGGTGCCATTCCTCTCGCTCAGTGAGGAAGCAGGACAAGCCACGGAGGAGGAAAGAAGCAGACAGGGCTCCTCTGAAGCCTTGTGTCCGGGCCAGCTCACACAGAAACCAGAGCTGACCCATCTAGAGCAGTCATCAATGTTCTATTCTTTCAGCTTTACATTGTTACCTTCTCTTCAGGTCCAAGAGGTGAGTTAGGGGTGTTTATCTGGTCTCACAACCCTGAGTCTTCCCTCCCCTCCTAGACCATCCCGATCCTGGATCTGCAAAGGAAAGACTGCATGCTTCTGCAGCTCAAAAGAGTGTTGCTCTGCTAATTAAGATCAAAGTCCATCATTGTCCAGATAGCCTCTGAGCTCGGCACAAAATGGTGACTTACTTTGTCAGCAGGGCTTCTCCTTCTCTGACCTTGTCTATGGAGCCTGAAACCCACACCCTCTACCTTGGGACTGTTGTGTAGCCTTGGTTAGATTACACGTTCAGTTTCCCTTCTCCCGATAAGACCCATTCAGGTAGTTCCAGAGATTCTCTGAAATGCGCCTCCATGCTAATGAAGCATCTCAGTACCTTAGCCTCCAGCCAATGACCTTTGCCCATCCTGGATGTTCCTACCTGCTTCTCCCAAACTATATAATCCTTGATTCACCGTCAGTAAAGTTGATCTGTCTCCTTGAAGCTGGTCCCCATATGTCATTATTACCACTCACAGGCCTTTATCGACTCTGTTCCCATCATCCTCATGAGCTGGTGGCCAGTGACCCCAGAAAGAAGGGAGACCCACAAAAGAGCAATGAGGAGATAAGATAGACAAAGGAACAAGTGACTTATTTGGAAGAAAACTTACAGCGAGAAGCTCAGTAGGAATTAGCACTTGGAAGCCTTGGAGATAGCTTAGCAGTTATCATATGCGTAAAATAAATTATTTTTTTAAAACTCAGAGCCTTCACTTACGATCTAAGATGGAAGGGAGGGGGCATTATAAAAGTTTCCCCCTTTTGCCCAAAGTTGGCCATTGCTAGGGGGCCACCAGTTAAAGAATGTTAGGTAAGCCAAAATCGTTTTTCTTTGCTGGCCATTACTTGGGGTCTATGGTGCAAGGAAGGCAAGCATTTAAAGAAACATGCTAGGTCTGGAGACCAAGTGACTGACTGTAGTTCAAGGAACTGTCACCTTTCAGTTCCACATGGAGGAGGTCTTTCAAAATAGCATGGTCCTGCCTAACACAGCCCACTCTTGGCTCCCCTTCACAGGGGTGGTGTCGGGGGAGGTGCTGATAGTTAGCTCTGGTTCCCTAATTGGTTCTTGATTTGGTCAATAAAGAAGGTGGAAGCCTTTGCTGGGCAAAGGGTCCATGGCAGGAACTTCCGGGTTCCAGGTAGAAGAAGAGAAGTAAGGAAAGAGAAGAGCCCCTTTGGCCAGGCTTTGGAGTGAGAAGCACGCAATAATCATGTAATATCTTGGGGTAGCTAGAACCGGCAGCCTCTGACACCAGCAGATAGCTGATAAAGGCTAGTTGTTAAGGTTAGAGCAGGAGATTCTGAACCCAGCAATTGTGTGACCTGGCAAGTTCCATGCCAGGAGCAAAGGTAGGCAGAGAAAGAAAGAAGCGGGGTGGGGGTGGGGGGAGTAACTGGCAGCTTGGCGAAGCTAACCAAGAGGAACAAAAGAGAAGCCCAGAGGGAGCTGGTGGAGCGAGGACAGCAGCTCCTGGCTTTCCCGGGTTGGGGGATGGTTGCGATCGATCCTGGGCTCAGCCAGATGGGGCAAAGGGAACAGGGAGAGGTCAGAGCTATGGCTGACGTCCTTGGAAGGCAGTAGAGTCTTTTTAAAAATTACACACAACAGGGTAGGATCCACACCCTTGCTCTGGACAGCGTATTGACTGTCTCACTGTCCTAGTACGTGTCTCTCCTGTCTGGCCTTTGAGGGCTGGGGAAAGATCGGTGTAATGCTGCTCTGAAAGATCGAAGTGACCGTCCTGTTGTCAGGTCATCACAGAGCCATTTGTTCTGTGATTATAGCAGATAGAAATTTTAAATGGCAAACATCACCAGGAGAAAGGAAAAGCAAAGACGTTGACTAAAACCAAGTCGCAAGGATTCTGAGAACAGGAAGAGATGTGAGGCCGAAGCTAGGGGTGGTCAGGGGAGAGCTCACAGGAAGGGAAGGAAGAAGCAGGTGGGAGTGGAAGGTGTGCGTTTGCCAGAATGAATAGTCGTTCTTCCAACTGAAAGAGCTTTTGGGAGATCTGTCGGCAGAAATCCCCAGCTTTTAGCCAGGACAATGCTAAGAACATAGCTGGCTGAAGGAAAAGGAGGGTGAATATAATTGAAGTCACTTTCTGGACGCCAGTTTACTAAAATTAATTAATTAATTAAAAGAACATTGGTGTTGTCAGGGATATTCTTTCTACTTCCTGGTTATGTATTCAAATATAGATTTGGGGTTTTTTGGGCGGGGGTGGGGATTCCAGACAGGGTTTCTCTGTCTAGCCCTGGCTGTCGTGGAACTCACTCTGTAGACTAAGCTGGCCTCTAACTCAGAAATCTGCCTGCCTCTGCCTTGCAAGTACTGGGATTAAAGGCGTGCGCCACCACTGCTGGGCCTCAAATATAGAACAATTAACAGAGCCCTAACATGACAGAGAATAAAGTAGGTGAGCGTCCCTGGTGGCCCCATAGCCAGCGTGAATGAGTGAATCTTCAGAGAGCAGTACTCAGCTGCTGCCGTAAATGAAGACAGCATCGATAACGCAGTAATAGGCAGCTACAGCCTGAGGTGCCCGTGCTTGTAATCCCAGCACTCAGGAGGCTGAGGCAGGCAGGTGCCTGTGGCCATTGTGAGTTCAAGGCCACTTGGGCTGCAGAGTGGAATCCTGTCCCACAAAACCAAGCACTGACAACAAGACCCTGTGGTGACTCCAGTATTAGGCAATCTGAGTTTAATCCCGACCACTTTCTCAGATGGCTGATTCAGGGCAGGCTAAAGAACAGGATTCCCTTTTGGTGTTCCTCAGTCTGCTTTGTCTACTTTCCCTTCACATTGAACTTGTTGTCTTGCTTATTAGTTCTTTCAGGACTTTTTGCTGTTTGGGGCAGGGTCTTGCCATGTAGATACTCAATATGTAGAACATATAACAATCCTTCTAAGCTGGGCGGTGGTGGCACACACCTTTAGTCCCAGCACTTGGGAGGCAGAGGTAGGCAGATTTCTGAGTTTGAGGCCAGCCTGGTCTACAGAGTGAGTTCCAGGACAGCCAGGGCTACACAGAGAAACCCTGTCTCAAAAAAACCAAAAACCAAAAAACAAAACAAAACAAAACAAAACAAAACAATCCTCCTGCCTGTGCCTCAGCAGCACTGGGATGACAGATGTGTGCCACCAAGCCTTGGCATGATGCTTTGTTGTGACTGTCCAGGACCCTGTGGGCCTCTCCTGGTCTCTCATGATGCTGAGTATCATCACTTCTATTAGGCTGGATATTCAAGTACATCTTTGTGGACTCGATGCTGACTAGAGCTGCCCTCAAGAGAATCCATGTGCATCCCCTTAGTTGACAGCCATGTTCTGAGAGGCAGTGTTCCAGGAGCAAGCATTCTAAATGCCAGGCTGAAATCATTGCGAGCTCCTATGTCACCTATGGCTATTTAGTGCTCTATTTAGCCAGGTGAGTCTCAGCCCAGATACAATGAAGGAGAATTAGCTCCATTTTCCTTCCTCTTACAAAAATTATATATTCATTATCTGCGTGTGTTCATGGTGTGTGTGTGTGTGTGTGTGTGTGTGTGTGTGTGTGTTCATGGTGTGTGTGGGGCATGGTGTTGTGTGTGGAGGCATGATGTGGAGAGGGGGACACACGTCACTGTGAGACTGCAGAATCAGAAGACAACTTGATGATATTAATTCTTTCTTTCTACCTTTACATAGGTTCTGGGAATTGAACTCACGTCTACAGGCTGTGTGGAAAGCCTTTTTGCCCACTAAGCCATTTCTTCAACCCCTGTTTCTCGAAATTGGAGGTGTAGAGATGATTTTCCACTGTCTTCAATCTATACCATCTAGAAATAGATGAGATTAGGGTTAGAATCCAGGCTGGCTGGACGCCTCCTTCACAGTCACTTTGAGGCCTAATTATGAGCCTGTTCAACCCCTGGAAAGTGGCCATTATTGATTCTGGTGTTTGAAAAGGAAGTTAAGTGGCCATATCAACACCACTTAGCCTGATAAAAAGGCCAGCAAGTACAGGCTGAACAGTGCTCCACCAAGAAGGCCTAGTCCTCCCACTGGGAGCTGTTATCTTTTTCAGGCTTGGAAGCTACTGAGGCTAGATGCCTCTAAGACTCTGGCAGGCCTTCTTAGCTAGCTGTTTTTCCACTATAAGATGAGGGCCCAGCTACCTCCACTAGGACTTCTACTATGAAGGCTCTCTGACATGTGCTATTTGTAATCATAAGCAAAAGTCTGTGATCTTTAAAAAATTTAAATCACATTTGTTTATTTATTTTGTGTGTGTGTGTGTATGTCTGTATGTATGTAAATGAGTGTTTACATGTATATGTATGCATGTCTGCATGTCTCTGTGTGTGCATGTATATGTGTGTGTATGTCTATGTGTGTATTTATGCCTCTATGTGTGCACATGCGTATTGTGTGTGTTTGTGTGTGTGTGTGTGTGTGTGTGTGTGTGTGTGTAGGTCAGAGGACAAGTTGTGAGAGTCAGTTCTCTCATTCCATCATGTGGGTCTTGGGAATTAAATTCAAAGTCTTCAGTTTGTTAAGATAGGTGGCAAAGATTTTTACCCACTGAACCATCTCTCTGGGGTTTTTTGGGAAAAAAAATTGTGTGTGTGTGTGTGTGTGTGTGTGTGTGTGTGTGTGTAAGACCATCCTTGACATGGTGTATGCCTCCCTACGGGAGGACTTGGTCTTGATGGAGCACAATTTGGCCTGACCTTACTGGCTTTAATACCAGGCTATCTAAGTGGCATTGATATGGCCACTTAACCTCCTTTTCTTTCTTTCTTTTTTAAAGATTTATTTCTTTTATTATATGTAAGTACATATTTATTTCATGTAAGTACACCGTTGCTGCCTTCAGACACACCAGAAGAGGGTGTCAGATCTCATTACAGAGGGTTGTGAGCCACCATGTGGTTGCTGGGAATTGAACTCAGGACCTCTGGAAGAACAGTCAGTGCTCTTAACTGCTGAGCCATCTCTCCAGCCCCCTTAACTTCATTTTCAAACACCAGATTCAACAGTGGCCACTTTCAGTGGGTGAACAGTCACTTGTAGGAGTCAGTTCTCTCCTTCTCCCATGTCAGTTCCAGACTGACCTCAGATCACTGGGCTTGGCAGCAATCACCACTAGCCTGTCACCTGGGCGAGAACTGTGGTCTTGAAAAGTAACCTTCAGCACAATTCTTTTTAGCAATTGGAGTCTGGTAACCCTTGGCTTCTCCCTACAGTAACCTCCTTCTCTCCAGACTTCTCTTCAGGACCGGGGTCCAGCTCTTGCCTAGCATTTGCAAGGCTCTGGATTTGATCTCTAGCCTGGGCCTGGGATAGGGGGCTGGGGGGTGGGGCTCATCTACACGCCCAATCACATTTTAGGTTCCTCTCTGCGGCTGTGTCTTACTTCACTGCAAAGCTTTCTGCTGTGCACTGGAGGAGCCTGGTGTGGTGACACACATGCCTTCCCAGCGGTGCAGGGGCCTAAAGGCAAGAGAATTACTGAAGTTTAAGGCTAGTCTACGCTCCACAGAGAGTCTGGGTCTCTCTTTCTCTCTCTCTCTCTCTCTCTCTCTCTCTCTCTCTCTCTCTCTCTCTCTCTCTCACACACACACACACACACACACACACACACACACACACACACACACCCTTAACAAATGAGCTGTACCAGATAGAGACTAGTCCACACACTCGGAGGCACTGAGGCTGCATTAAGGAAGCTCAGGGAAGGAGTGCTGGGCCAGGTTATTGTGACAGAGAAGGCATTTCCTTCTGTTAGCACTGCAGCTGAGGGTAGAATATGCTGGCCCCAAATCGCCTCTTACCAGAAAGCCCCTGAGAATCAGACAGATACGACTTCTCGGACAAAGGGCAGGAGACCCCGAGAATCAGAACTGCCTAAGTCCTCAACCTCTTCCTCCTCATCATCTTCCTCTTCTTCCTCCCCTCTCCTCCTCTCTCTCTTTCCCTCTCCTTCTCCCTCTCCCCCTCCCCACCCTGCTCCTTTCAGGCTGGGGTGGTGTGGCTCAGTGGCAGAGTTCTGGCTTAACTCAGCAACATAAAATAAACAACTCCCTGATTGGTCTCACGGCCATACCACAGCTGAAGCCCATTTAAAGACTCGCACCCCTTTTCTTTTGTCCTATGACCGTCCCCACACATAGATTGTCATTTGTTAAATGGTATACGAGGCTGTATGTGAGGCAGATCTATGCCTGTAAGCCAGCACTTGGAGAATTGCCTGAGTTGAAAGCCAGCTTGGGCTACAATGTGAGTTCAAGACCAGTCCGGGCCACAGGGCACAGCACTGTTTTAAAAATAATAAGTAAGTAAGTAAATAAATAAATAAATAAATAAATAAATGCTGAAACCATCACACACACTGTCTTCTTGGCGGTTTCACCTCATCCCTGTGAGGTTCCTAATGTTTTTAATCTGTCCTTTACCTTGCAGCATCCTTGTCGATGAACATAAGATGCTAGAAAGAAATGCTTTTTCTTCCTCAACATGGCTTTCACTCATGCGTGCCTCAAGATTCTTCTAACTCTTGTGTGTGGTGTGCATAGATGTGTATGAGTGTGTGTGTGAGAGAGAGAGAGGGCAGATACTTGTGTTGGCGTCAGAGACACCCTGGTGAGGCAGGGTCTCCTTGTTGGTATGCCATGCCAGCTTACCCTTGTACCCTGGAGAATTTTTCTATCTTATGCATTTGTCTTGCCATAGCCTTGCCGGCTTACAGATGTGGGCTACTGTGACACATCTTGCACACACGTTCTAGGATTTCAAACTCCGTTCTTCACATTTGCACGGAAATTCTTCACACATGAAACCATCCAAAAGCTTTTGGTCCCCAGAGTTCAATTTCACATCTATCTGAGCCGGATGCCCTCTTAGGGCTGGATAAGTGCCAGCACCTCAAATGTGCTGATCATTCTCACTGTAAGCACCTGCCTCCTCCGCTGAGAACCCCAGCTCCTGCGCCTTCGGGATGAAGACCCCAGTTCTCTGTGCTCACCCCTTACCAGCTCCCAGTGAGTTTCCAGCAGTGCTCCTGGATAGCGGGTTGTCGTGCTGGAGAGTTTGTGTCAACCTGACCCAAGCTAGAGTCTTCTGAAAGGAGGTGACCTCAACTGAGGAAACATCTCCGTAAGACCCTGCTGAAGGGCATTTTCTTAATTACTGGTTGATGGGGGAGGATCCAACCTATTGTGGGTGGGGCCATCCCTGGGCAAGTGGCCCTGGGTTCTATAAGAAAGCAGACTGAGAAAGCCATGAGGAGCAAGCCAGTAAGCAGCACCCCTCCATGGCTTCTGCATCCTCTCCTGACGCCAGGTTCCTGCTTTGCTTGAGTTTCTGTCCTCACAACTTTTGATGATGAACAGTTGTGTGGAACTGTGAGTGAAGTAAGCCCTTTCCTCCCCACGTTGCTTTGGTCATGGTGTTTCATCACAGCAGCAGTGACCCCAACTGAAATAGCAGATTTCCTGGAAAAACATAGAAAAAAAAGCTAGCTCTCAGGTTGAAATAGCACCCAGAGTGCCAATGCCACAGACTGGAGAGTTGAGAACTCACTACCACCTTCAGACGGGTGCCTCAAATGGCCTCCATCAGTATATCGAGAGAGAAAGCAAACTTTACTTTCACACTGTTCACAGGCCGATGGAGCCTCCTCATAAAGAAATCATTTGAAGACCTGTGGGGAGGAGTCTGACTTAAGAGGATAAAGATCCTTTGTGTTATCCATTTCCAAATAACAGATTTACTTGGAAACTTCAAGTATACCTTCAGATCTCTCTAACCCAAACCAAAAAGACCAGCATTAACTGAGGTTTTGTGTTATAGAAATGAAAAAATAGTGACAGTCTTTCAACCACCCACAACAATCTTGGGGTCAAGCATGGTGGTGTGCACGCTTAATCCCGGTGCTTATGAGGCAGACTGGTGGATCTCTAAATCTGAGGCCATCCTGGTCTACAGCATAGTGAGTTCCAGGCCAATCAGGTCTACATAGTGAGACCCTGTCTGGAAATCATCACTATCTTGGGCTGGGCATGACTCATCAGTAGAGTACTTGCCTAGCCTAACAGAAGGCGTGGCTGGGTTTCCCAGCCCAGGGAGAGGGAGGAGGAATGCTGAGAGGCTTCCATCCCTTACCTACAACACTGTAAGTGTCCAGGCAAAGCATATTAGGAATGGACTTTAGGTGAAACAGCGGCGATGCTCAACTTTGATTCCAGCCCTCAGGAGACAGAGGCAGGAGGATCTCTGTGAGTTCCAGGACAGTCAAGGCTACACAGTGAAACACTGTCAAACAAACAAACAAGCAAGAGTGTAATTTAGGTCAAATATGGTGGTACATACTTGTAAACCCAGTACTCAAAAGGCTGAGGCAGGGAGATCTTGATTTTTTTTTTTTAAAAAAAAGGTTTATTTATTTATTTTATGTATGTGAGCACACTGTTATACACTGTAGCTGTACAGATGGTGGTGAGCCTTCATGTGGTTGTTGGGAATTGAATTTTAGGACTTCTGCTCACTTTGGTTAACCCCACTCGCTCGGTTCCTGCTTGCTCCCGCCCAAAGTTTTATTTATTACTATACATAAGTACACTGTAGCTGTCTTCAGACACACCACAAGAGGGAGTCTGATCTCATTATAGATGGTTGTGAGCCACCATGTGGTTGCTGGGATTTGAACTCAGGATCTTTGGAAAAGCAGTTAGTGCTCTTGCCCACTGAGCCATCTCAACAGCCCTGAGCTCTTGATTTTTTAAGTCCAGCCTGGGCTCTGTAGTAAAACCATGTCTCAAACAAAAACAAATGAAAACGAGAACCAAAACACAGCAGTAAGCATCCAGAATTGAGTGAGTTCAGTATCCTTCCCATCAAACAGGAAAGCAATGGGAGGGACCACATCATATGGTAATCACTGAGATGCAACGAGACGTCGGGCGCAAGGACTTGGAGCAAATTGTAAGGAATTGCTGCAGTCCTGGTGCAGCCGCCCTTGCCTCTGTGTGGTCCAAGGTCTTCCCTCACCATTTGCCAGCTTCTGTTGCCTTGGGGGCAGGAGGAACACCACAGAAATGCAGCAAAGGGAGTTTTACCAGGCTTATGGCTTGCACTGAGGCAGGAGAAGAGCCATGATTTTCAAAGCTATCCATCCTGGGCAATCTGGAGTTCCAAGTCAATTTGGACACTCAGGGGGTAGAGACAGGAGGATCTCTGAGTTTGAAGCCAGGGCTACACAGAGAAACCATGTCTGGGAGAGAAAGATTGCAAACAAACAAAAAATATGTCTGATAAGATAGCTCAGCAGGTAAAGGCTGCTCTATCCTGATGACCTGAGTGCAGACCCTTGGAGCCCACGTGACAGAGGAGAACTACAAGTCGTCCTTTGCCCTTCACATGGGAACTGTGCACATGCACATAAAATAAATGAAAAAGAATTTAATCGTAAAAAACAGCAACAAACAAACAAAGGGCTGGGCATAGAGCTTAGTTGGCGCTTAAACCTACCGTGCTTAAAGTCCTGGGTCAGTTGTGAGCCACCTTAACCACAGAGCCATCTCTCCAACCCTTTACTCTTTATAATTATCATGTTCTTTGCGACACGGTCCCTCATAGAGCTCAGGCTTGCCTTGAACTTAAGTTCTGAACTTAGTCCTCCTCAGTTAGCCTCTTGAGTGCCAGGATGGCAAGCAGGGGCCACCACGCCTGGCTTCTACATAGAGTGCCAACGCTAGGAAGCGTCCTGGGGTCCCTGGAATTTCCTTTCCCCTCTGGCCAAGAGTTGGACCCAGAGCATTGGCTGGGCTTCCTGCCGATGGAAGACTGGCATGTGCAGTCTTATGAGCTGTAGGGAACTGAGAAGAAGCAGATGCAAGCAGGGCTCCGCCCCCTTACTATCTGCCTCAAAGCAGGATGCACATTGTGGAGGTGCCATCCTCTCTACCCAACAGGGCAGATGATAATCACCAGAGACAAGCAGACCCTTGACAACCTAGGAGGCCAGAAAGAGAATGTAAAGTGCTCCTTGCCCACAAGTCCTACCTCCCTTGGCGGCTGTATCTACTGGTCTTCCCACATCTGCCACTCTAAGAGCTTAAAGTCCTTCCCTTTGCCTGTGGTTACTGTGACTCCTGTTAAGATATCTCGCCATCGGCTCTAACCTTTACCTTATGTTGTTGGCTTGGATTGCTTCCACAGAGCAAGGCATTGTGTCTGTTGTCAGGCTAATTTACAGAGCCAGCCAGAGCGCTATAGATGGCTAAAGGAAAATGTTTTCTTCCCTCTGTGAAAAGGCAGGCGAGAGCCTTCGGAGGGCCCGGCGGTGCTCGGCATGATGATCTGGGTGGCAGTGACTGGGTGGACACATGGGCAAAATTCATTATGCTGCTGTTGTGAAGTCTAACTGAAACATACCTGGTGCCAAATGCCTGCAATCTCCTGCGTGAGAGGCAGAGACCAGAAGGATCATCACAAGTTTGAGGCTATCCTGGTCCATATAACAAGAGCCAGGCTAGGCAGAACTATAGTGTGAGACTCTCTGAAAGCCACAAAACCAAACAAATCCGGTGTGCTAGGAATCATGATGAACTCCAGGAATCCTTCCACTTGGGAAGCTGAGACAGAAGGTTTTGAATTTCATGCTTGTGTAGTTTCCATGTTGAGTTTCAAGCTAGCCTGGGCTATATAGCAAGAACTGGCCTTGAAAAAAAAAAAAAGAAAAGAAAACATGGGCTGGAGAAATGTTCAGCAGGTAAAAGAACTTCCTGCCAATCCTGAGTTCAATCCCCAGAACTCACATTAGGAGAAGTAAGTAACCAGGTCCCATAAGATGTCCTCCAACATCTACACCCATACCAGGGCACACATGCCCCTCCCCCTACAGCACAAATGCATGTAATTAAAACAAAACACTTTAAACAGACAGGAGCAGCAAAACGACAGGCAAACTGTGGAGCAGAGCCTGTAGATTCTGCTGGTTTAGATGGTCAGGCATCACCATCTGTGTGGTCCCTAGCTGGCTGTAACCCATAGCCAGCACTAAGAAAACATGTAAGAGCTTCCCAGCACATCCTCCTGGGGACCATATAGTGAGTAGCCAATGCTTACTTAGCCTTTGAAAGTAAAACTAGCTTCCGTGGGGATGGGCAGCAGTTGAAAGAGACCAAAACCTTCCCTTCCTGGTCTCCTGTATAATTCAACTGTACAGATATTCCCAGCAGGCCCAGTTGTCCATAACCTCTGCCTAGACAGCTACCCCCAGCAACAAGGGTCTCTCAGGGCCAAAGCCAAAAGTACAAGCCCTCTAGCCAGAGCATCAAATGTGGGGACAAAGAACAGATATTTATGGCTACAAGAGAGTGCCTATAGGAAGCGAAGGCCCACAGCAGGCACCTCAATACATAGAGGGTTTGCCCAGGAGTACCAAGAAGGTGTACAGGTAACATCTGTGGTCAAAGACACACTTTTGATATCTCCAGTGAAGTGAGACCCAGGGTGACTTGGCTGGGGACCCCCAAGTAAATTCAGTGTAAAAGCTTTGTGGCTATGGTCTGGGAAGTATTTGCAGCCATATTTATCACTGAAAATGGCTAAAGTCTTCAGAAATGGCTTTCTTTGGGGCACATAGAAGCCTGTACCAACTGGCATATCTCTAAATTCGGTAGTGAAGTAGATGGGCACTGAGTTACTGGACACAGCTCACAAGTCAATGTGAAAATGGAAACATCTTACAGTGTGCTCTTGCAATAAGACATTTCGGATTGTCTACTGGACACCAGAAAAGAGGGGACACTGAAGAGATGCCTATCCAGGGAGAATGCGGCTGGCTCTCCG
>JADRCD010220672.1:0-20866 GCA_019843815.1 Montemys delectorum | reverse complement strand
TCTCTGAAAGACCCAACAAGCAGCTGAAAGAGTCAGATGCAGATATTTGCACCCAACCAATGGACAGAAGCTGCTGACTCCTGTTGTTGAATTAGGGAAGGCTGAAAGAAGCTGAGGAGAAGGGTGATCCTGTAGGAGGACCAGCAGTCTCAACTAATCTGGACCCCCAAGATCTCTCAAACACTGGACCACCAAACAGACAGCGTACACCAGCTGATATGAGGCCCCCAACATACAGTAGAGGACTTCCAGGTCTGTGTTCATTCAGACATGATGCACCTAACCCTCAAGAGACTGGAGACCCCAGGGAGTTTAGTGGTCAGGTGGGGTGGGGGTTGGGGGCATCCAGGTGGAGACAGGGGTATGGGAAGGAGGTGTGGGATGTGGAGCAATCAGAGGGTGGATGGGTGGCAGGGAATGGAATATGGAGTGTAAAAAATAAATTATTAAAGAAAAATAAAATATAAATGTTAAAAAAAGAATCCCCTATCTGTCCATTAAAAAGATGGATCATTGGTTAGATATGATATATACTATATATATTTCCTGTATTTGAATGAATATGTTCATCATAGGAATTTGATAAAATACAAAAATATTATTCAAAACTTCCAACATGAACTGGAGATGTAGTTCAATGACTTAGAACTTAGCCAGTACAACCAAAGTTGTGGGTTCAATACCTAGCATTTAAAAGAAAAGTCAACTTCCAATATAAAAATAATTGCCATATATACGTTTATGTCTGTTTATATGTTTCCTTTTAGGCCTTTCTTCAGATGTACATATTTTTATAAAAATTGGTATAAAGCATATATGTTTTTGGTTTTATTTTACTTAACAAATATCATCTGTTTTGATTATAGTATTATAAGTGATTACACACTATTTTATCATAAATACATGAAGACATGTTACTGGTAAAGCATACGTTTCTTCATTAAAGTAACAGAACAAAGCAACTCCTGTTTTAATAAAAACAAACTACAGAGATGCTTGTTTCTTCTGACACATCCTGGAGTTTAGGCACAAACTTAGTTCCGAGGTGGTGTGGCAACCCTCCCGTGTCATAAACTATACCATCTCAAGGACAGACAGTAGCTCTGCCATGCCCAAGTGTTCTCCTCAAATGCCTGGTTCAAAATAGCTATATATTCTCGCCCATGAGGCAAAGAGAAAGAGAAAAAAAAAGAAAAGAAAAGTAAAATGGAAAGGAAGGGAATTAACTGATTCGGAGACATTACTAGAAATTACATACATTACCTCCATTCATACTCTATTGGTCTTATAGCCTCAACATACAAATTCTGGACAGCTAACAACTCAATTACCATGAAAAAGAAGAGAAAATGATATTGAGGGACTAATGAAGGGGTCTGCCCTCATTTACAGTTCTTATGGCACAGGCACTTTCAGCATTCCCTTTACTTGTAATATTAACATTATAACATGAAGAATACCTCCAGGTCTTATACCATTAATACCTGTTGGGTAATATTTACTAACTATCACAATGAAGACTATGGTGGGTAGAACAGGAAACATCAGGTGATCTGGACACTTTGAATATTTATTTATTTTGAAATGTATAAACATTACATAAGCAATTTGTTTTAACTATATAATTGTAAATAATGAATGTTCTAACCCTACTTCATTACTTTTCAACACCCACCATTAGATTGTCTTCTGGACAGCTGTGCAATGTAAGAACTAATGAAATAAGCCCACCAAGTCCAGCACTCCCTACCAGTTCAATGCCTCTTGGCCTTCCCCTGAACTCCATATCCCAGGGTGTGGGTGGCATTCTCTGTAAATCCTCACTCTCACAGTGTTACTCTCACTATATGAACAGAACTTGCTTTTTGTTCTAGGGCTACCTCTCTAGATATCAAGATAGATTCTTTGAGTTTAAACCATTTTATTTGGATTGTTTACTATCAATCCCTACCCTTAACCTATCAATTCTGACTCTTTCTAGATTAAGATTTAGTGCTAGGGTTACTTGATGGTAGTAGCTCAATAAACATCAGGATCCTTTATCTGGCATGCCTATAATACACTTTTCTCTTTATTTTTCTCTGAAACCCCCATCTTTCTTTTTGTGCTATCTTGTTACACTTTAAGCCAATCTTCTATCATTGGCAGCTTAGCTATTGGAGATAATCTTGTTCAGTTCAGAGCAAATTCTTTAATTTGTGCTAACCAAGTACATCACAATGTGGCCTTCATTCATGGACATCCCCTTGTACCTCAGCAGCTAGTGAAACAGTATGGTGACTTCCATTGTCTAGGAATGTGATATCCATGAAAACTACATAAATGCCTCAAACAATTTCTTATGGAATGTGCTTTACTTCAAAATATTAGCCAAAAGATGCAGTATTGACCAAAACATATGCACTCAGTCTCAGGGTCAGGATGCCAGATACAGGATAACAAAATTAAATCCTTAGATAGTTGAGACGTTTCTAATGCAACCAAACCTTGAATTGATGCTGTCAATTACTAATGAAATTCTGCTATTTGTAGAAACAGAAAATCTTCTTTGCTTTAGTTTTCAGTTTATGATGTGTGATAATGAGGAGGACAGAATGTCCTGGAGGATAAGCAGCAGTGATAATCATGCAGATGGCCTGGGCTCTCATATTCTTCCTCATATAGGAAGGAAGATAGAGCAGGGTAGCAATTGAATATGGAATGTAGAGCACAAGGAAACAGATCATCAGCCTCATAGCACCCATGTGAGCCTCCGTCTGCGGATTCCAAAAGCTGGTTGTGTTTCTCTGCATCTTCTGTATATGTCTTCTTAAGGAATGTATTAACAAGGAAGCAAAAGTCAAATTGAGCATAAACTGTAAAAGTGAGCTCAGGACCAGAGAGGCTGCTAACGTCAAAATGCCATCACTGAGGTCAAATGATGTGTCATTTCTCCTAATTATGGGTTCAGGAAAACGAGATATCTGTGTGAGCACAAAATATAGGAGAGTGGTGAAGGCTGAAATCAGAAGACAGGCCAGCAGCAGGTTGGTGGTCTTCGTAGAGATCGTCCGTTTCAACAGAAGAAACACTGGGTGTTGGAAATTAGTAATCTTCACACAATACAAACTGTTCAGAAAAGTCACTAACCAGAGACTGTTGGCGTCCAGAAACTTCCAACACAATAGAAAAAATATGGAAAAGTAGACTGACCTTCCAGTATTTGTAGCAATGTAGACAGTGTTCAGTAGAAACAACCCCAGAGTCAGGAATCTAGTGATGGCCAAGTTGAACAGGATCCTATCTGAAGAGGAGATTCTGTGACTTTTGATCCAAGTCTTATAAATTATCACTATAATAAATAGATTTGCAATGATTCCTACAAAATTAAAAACAACCGAGGCAGCAAACGCAAATACATACAGTTCCCAGAGCATGTTTCCTCATTTGGTGTTGATGAAAACAAACTGAAATAAGTAAGCAGGCACAGGATGCAGCCTGGAAAGAGGTCTTTTTATTTTCCACCGTGGCAAACACACCATTTCTGGTCTAAGAGGCAGCTGCTTTTACTGAGATGCAAATCTTCAAGGATTAAATTACTATTTCTTCACTCCTGTTCTTATTTTCTTAGAAATGTCTAATTACAAACAAGCTTAATTGAATTTGGAATTTGTTCCTCCTCGAACAGAACGACTAGTGGGTGTCGTGGCAGACTCCAAGAACCTCAAACCCAAACCAGCGTGTTCTAGCCTGAGGCCATTTCAAGTTCTCTGCAGCTTCACTTTATAGAAATCACAGAATATTGTGGGGCTCCTCAACCCTCGCTCTTCCCACCTCCCTTCCCTCCATGGCCTATCCGAACCAGTCTGTGTGTACCCCATTTTCTCCAACTGCATCCCAACCATGCCACTGTCACTTCTTCATCCCTTCTTCACACATGAGATGGTTTACTCAATTTAATACAGTAAGTTAGAGGAACGATCCCCTCCTTGAAACATACTTTCATGAGACATGGTAAAGGGGGCACAGCAGAGAAAGGGATTTGTGTCATAGTCCATTTAGGGTTCACCTAAGAAAAATGTCCACTCTTTCATGTTTCTTTTATACACCTGGATCTGTGCTTAAATCATTTGTGGTTACACTATTTCCCCTCAGGCATCAAAGTACTTGGATGTAAAATCCAGGGCAATTACTTAGTCACATTAGAAATCCACATTCAGGAATACCATGTGTCCTAGCTGACTATATTCACAAAGTTAAAAAAATTTCATGATACTCAATATTCTCATTGACTTGACAAAGGTATTTGATAACAATAAATAAATCAATGTCTATTCTTTTCTTTAAATAATATTAATTAATCATCAGTGTATCGTGATGAGGAAAAACCATACAAAAAAATTCATCCAAAGACAAAAAATGGAAAGTTAAAAGAACTAAAATTCAAATCTACATCTATAGAAAAAATGATTGTCATCATAAAATGTCAGGTAAAACTAATACACAGACTGGTTCTGCTTAAGTTAGTGGTTATTAAAATACGATTCCACATTTATATAGTGAGTGTTCTTTTTTTTAATTAGAGTATTTTCTTTATTTACATTTCAAATGTTCTCCCCTTTCCTTGTTTCCCCTCTGAAAAAAGCCCCTATTCCCTCTCCACTCCCCCTTCTCACCAACTCACCCTCTCTTGCTTCCTGGCCCTGGCATTCCCCTACACTGGGGCATAGAGCCTTCACAGGACCAAGGGCCTCTCCTCCCATTGATGAATTGATGACCAACAAGGCCATCCTCTGCTATATATGCAGTTGGAACCATGAATCTTACCATGTGTACTTTTTGGTTGGTGGTTTAGTCCCTGGAAGCTCTGAGGGTACTGGTTAGTTCATATTATTGTTCCTCCTATGGGGCTGCAAACCCCTTCAGCTCCTTGGGTCCTTTTTCTAGCTCCTTCATTGGGGAACCCTGTGGATGGCTGTGAGCCTCCACTTCTGTATTAGGTAGGCACTGGCAGCTGTATCAGGCTCCTGTCAGCCAGCACCTGCTGGCATCCACAATAGTATCTGGGTTTGGTGATTGTATGTGGGAAGGATCCCCAGGTGCAGCAGTCTTTGGATTATCCTTCCTTCAGTCTCTGCTCCACACTTTGTCTCTGCAACTCCATCCATGGGTATTTTGTTCCCCTTCCTAAAAAGGAATAAAGAATCTACATTTTGGTCTTCCTTCCTCTTGTGTTTCTTGTGGTTTGTGGATTGTACTTTGGGGTATCCAATCTTCTGGGCTAATATCCACTTATCAGAAAGTGCATACTGTGTGTGTTCTTTTGTGATTGGGTTACCTCACTCAGGATGCTATCCTCCAGATCTATCTATTTCCTTAAGAATTTCACAAATTCATTGTTTTTAATAGCTGAGTACTACTCCATTGTATAAATGTACCACATTTTCTGTATCCATTCCTCCGTTGAGGGACATCTGGGTTCTTTCCAGCTTCTGGCTGTTATAAATAAGGCTGCTATGAACATGGTGGAGAATGTGTCCTTATAACATGTTGGAGCATCTTCTGGGTATATGCCCAGGAGTGGTATTGCTGGGTCCTCTGGTAAAATGGCCATCTTGTTGAAAGCAATCTACAGATTCAATGCAATCCCCATCAAAATTCCAACTCAATTCTTCACAGAGTTAAAAAGAGCAATTTGCAAATTCATCTGGAATAACAAAAAAACCTAGGATAGGGAAAACTATTCTCAACAATAAAAGGATTTCTGGGGGAATCACCATCCCTGACCTCAAGCTGTACTACAGAGCAATTGTGATAAACTACATGGTATTGGTACAGAGACAGGCAGGTAGATCAATGGAATAGAACTGAAGACCCAGAAATGAACCCACACACCTATGATCACTTGATCTTTGACAAAGGAGCTAAAACCATCCAGTGGGAAAAAGACAGCATTTTCAACAAATGGTGCTGGCTCAACTGGTGGTTAGCATGTAGAAGAATGTAAGTCAACCCATTCTTATCTCCTTGTACAAAGTTCAAGTCCAAGTGCATCAAGGACCTCCACATAAAACAAGATACACTAAAACTAATAGAAAAGAAACTAGGGAAGAGCATCAAGCACATAGGCACAGGGGAAATTTTCCTGAACAGAATACCAATAGCTTATGCTCTAAGATCAAGAACTGACAAATGGGACCTCATAAAATTGCAAAGCTTCTGTAAGGCAAAGGGCAGTATCAATAAAACAACCAAGAGATTGGGAAAAGATCTTTACCAATCCTACATCTGATAGAGGGCTAATATCCAATATATACAAAGAATTCAAGAAATTAGATTCCAGAGAACCAAATAACCCTATTAAAAAATGGGGTACAGAGCTAAACAAAGAATTCTCAACAGAGAAATACCAAATGACTGAGAAGCACCTAAAGAAATGTTCAACATCCTTAGTCATCAGGGAAATGCAAATCAAAACAACCCTGAGATTCCACCTCACACCAGTCAGAGTGTTCTTACACTGGCATTTCCCAAAGACTGTTGAGCCTGTCCAAGTGATTCAATGGAGAGAGGTCCTAAGAAGCATGATTTTCACCTCTAAGCCAGGTAGGATCAGGAGCAAAGCAGACGGCATCTCTCCTATTCATGGTAAAGACTGATACACTGAAAGTCAGAAGGGTACCATATCTAATCCAGGCTGAAGAATTTGCCATCCTACAACCTCTGCTGTTTTATGAAGCAATGGGCCCCTTACTTCCAGGCTTCAGACAACCACATTCACATGGGAGCATGGCCACAAATGTCTGCTTCAGCTTGTTATTACATAAAATGAGAATAAATGAATCACCAGTAAGGTATGACATTGTAATTAGTACTCCAATTATCCTGGCAATCTTGGTTTCTGGTAGGAAACGACTGAATGACAAAATTATAATGGAAAGAGTGTAGAATAGGAAGAATAAGAAAAAGGAAAGGATGATTCTCATGGCTCTTTTGTGGGCCTCAGTACTCTGATCTCTGGAGCCAATGCTGGATTGCTGCATCTGCTGTGTGTGCTTTCCCAGAGAGAGAAGAAGCAGAAAGTATGCAACCAGGGAAACAATTAAGGAAGGAATCTTCCATAGATTCCCAAGAACATGCATCAGATTATATTCCTGTCTCTTCAGTCTGATGTATTCAGTCATATTTGGTCTGCCTTTGCTTCCAGTGAAGGCAGAATAGATCTTAAATTCATTCATCAGAGACATGGTGCTGACACAGGAAAAAAGCAGTGTACCCCACAGCATCCCAACAACCACTCTAGAAGCTCTCCATTTGAGCCAGAGGAATGAGGGGTGGGAGAAACTGGCTATTTTCAAGCAGTACAAAACACTGAGACAAGAGATAAGCCAAATACTGAAGTGGTTTGTAAATGTCCACGAAACATCAATAAGTTGCATCATTATCCCTGAGTCATGGGTATGGTAAGAGAAGACTATTATAAGGCTATCAATAAAGATGATCCATAGCAGAAAGATCCTGAAGAGGGCCAAGCTGCTAATGATGAAGTCAGACAAAGAAATCTTCTTGCTCTTGAACCAATGGCTGCCATTGATTGACACAATGAAACCATTCACCAGATTTCCAAGAATAAACTCAGTGACAGTGAGAACCAGGAACACCCTTTCAATGAATCCCAACATATTAGAATTTAGGCCACCCTGATCCTTGTTCTGTTTATGAATTTTTTTCCCTAGATCTACCTCTTGTTACTTTACTGTACCTGTCTCTTCTGCATGATTTAGTCTGTCTTATGGAACAGCTTTGTGAATCTTCTTTGCTTATCCTCTTCACAGATGGCATAGACTGTCACTTCTATGATCTTAAATTCAGCAGCTCTTTGTTGAGATGCAAATAATGCCCAGTGTCACATGGATAAGGAAGATATCTAGGTCATAAAGAATATGGAAGACTGAGACTCAATTTCAGAGGGAGTAGCATTATGACTTGAATGCAAAGCATTCCCCATCTTTTCATGTGTTTGAAAACAAAATCGCCAGCTGGTGGCATTGTTTGGGTTACTGAAAGCTTAGGAGGTAGAACCTGGCAAAAGGAAGTTCATTACTGCCTCTAGGGATGGGCTTTGAGATTTTATGCTGGCCCCATTTTCTGCTTCTGCTTCCCAAACTGTACAAATGGCTGGCCTCCTGCTCCCTCTGGAACTGTATACCCAAATAAACCTTTTCTCCCTTAGAATGCTATTGTCAGGGTATTTTATCACATGAACTACAGAAAAGTGGTGCTGGGAACCACCCAGAAGAAAAATGGGACTGGTATATAAAGGAAGCACAGAACTACCTGAAAGTTAAAAAATTCCATGACCTCAACTCATGAAACTGTCATCATTTTGAATTTTGTAAATAGGTCTCAATAGCCAATAATTAATTTTGCATAGATTAAATTTTTCTCCTCTTCTCCAAATGAGCAACAATTTTTTCTGGCATCATGGACTGAACAACCTATGCTACATACCATTTGTCTCCACATAAGCATGATCAATTTCTGGGCCGTATTATGTCACTACCTTGCTTTGTATCTACACCCACAAACATGCACACAGACTCCCATTCACATGAACAACAAAAGCCTTAACTAGCAGAGCGCATCCCCAAGAGTCCACTATCCTTGGGCATTTGCTTGTCAAAGCATCTCAAAATCAGCTTGTCACATCTCCTCCAATGAGTTCTAAAAAATGATTTCAATTTTTCCATTTATAACAATGATGCCAACGTTTCCAATAAACATGGTGTACTAGTGTTTTTAATGTGTTTCAATAAGGTTTTATAAAGCTTTTCAGAAATCATTCACTAAAGACTTTTGTACTGATAATTCTTAGATGACATCTTTTCAAAATCAACTTCTTTTGATGTTGTTAAGAACTTGACACTTGAGTATTGCTTAATTTCCTGTAACTCTTACCCATATTTACTTTCAAAGCAATGAGGACATTTGTGAATCACTTTCTCTTCATGATCTTAACACTCTTATAAAAGTACTTGCTAGTCGTAGTGCAAGTACGTTTAGTGTGTTCATCTTTCCATTTGAAAGCAAAATTTAATATTTAACATACACTTTGGGTATTTAACATTTATTTATAAATCACAATAAGACTAATACACCATTAAAAAAAAAACCCTTTGTTCTGGTTTCTAAGTTAATCTGTACAGGGAAGACTCGGCTTTGAAATAAGCAATTTGTTTCCCTTCTCCAAGGAGAGCCCTGGAGGCATCTTAGAGGTGTGGGGCACAACTGAAAGCACATAGCTTTTGTGGTTTCTGGAGACAACATGTCAATAAAAGCTGCTTCCCATGGCAAGAAAGAAAAACAAATATAAACCTTTGTTCTTTGCCTATGTTCTAAGTCCTATTTTTGGAATGTTAAACTGAGTTGTTTTCTTCCTGCAAGTCAATGCTATGGGTTGTATTATGTCCCTGCTCTCTTAATCCATAGCTCTTACCCTCCATGTAACATACCATACAGAAAAGTACTTGAAGATGAGCTTTCTAAGGAAGAAACTAAGGTTACATGAATCAAAGGGTAGGGCTCTGCTACTGCAAACACAAAATAAAGGCCAAATGAGCAGAGTAAGACAGCAGGCACTTACAAGCCAGAAGATTCTTCTCCAGAATGGATCACGGGGGCTGAGCTCAGCCTTCCAGCTTCCAAAGTAAAAGACCATGTCTGCTCTTCAAACTACCTATCTGTATTTTGTTCTGGCTGCCTGAGCACATTAATAGCCGACCGTAAAGAAATTACTTATAGTTAGGAAAGCCTCCCAACTCAGTTTTCTAATCTGCCATCTGCAAGGGAAACATAAAGACAATTCTTAACCTACCTGCTCCCTTAGGAGAGCTTAGGTTCCTTACTAGGGACCATAAGAAAAATTTAGTCCTTAACATACTCCTGCCCCTGGGGGGAAAAAAACCTTGTTTACTCTGACTGCTAAGGTTTTATGTATTTTTCATGGTCCAATTCCTTCCTTACATTTATAGTAATCTGAATTGAAAATAATGTGGCATCAATGAAAAGTCTTACTTTAACTTACAAAAAAAAAATCCAAAAAAAAAAAAAAAGCAGACATTTGACAATTTATACAAACATAAAGGTGGATGTGTATGAATTTGTAAAGAAGATTTAACTGCACACAAACACAACAGGTTTATTTGTATCTCCCAAGGAATTCTGAGGTGGCCTGTCCAGGTATGCTCGGGTAGTTCTACGTCATCACAGGCTCCGCTTCTTCCAGCTTCGACACTGAAGACTACTCCATTATCTGGATGGCACCTGGAGATTCGGCCAACATGTTCCCATCACAGAAAAGAAAGAAAAGGTCAAGGGATGAGAGTCTAGAGAAATACAAAGGGCATGTTTCCAAACAGTTCATCTAAGAATGATCCTAAAAGCTTCACCAAATGACTTCTGCACATAACCTTTTGTCAATCCATACCACAAAGAACAGGAATGTAGTATCTGAGCTGTGCCTATTTCAAACAAATACAAGTTTTATGAATACATAAATAGTAGATGATAGGTAGTACATTATTTATGTTTGTGCTTTACATTCTAAGTAGCTTTGAATTCTCAGAGCTGTATTGACCCAGAAAAGAAACTGCCTTTCCAGGGTTAATCTCTATGTTCTTTGCCTAGCTTAACTATAGATTTTCCATAGCTGGTCACCCTCTGAAGTCTGCTCTCACATCATGAAATGGAGTATCTCTGTCTAGTACCCATCTGACAGGTGGAAGCTCCAAGACCTGGTTGCTTTCTCTTACAGCTACTTACTGTGCCAGTACTAGATGTTAGGCAGAAGCTGTATGCTTTTCTTGACTTCTTCATGTGTGTTTATGTGCAATATGCCCATGTATACACAAGGGAGGCCAGAGGTCCTCATTAGTTTCTTTCTACCGTTCTCTACCTTATTTTTTGAAATAAAGTCTCTCACTGAACCTACAGTATAACCAGTTGGCTAGCAAGGTCCCAGAATCTTCCTGTCTGTGCCTCCTAAGACTGGAATTATATGCATGTACAAGTGTACTTGTTTTCTTTTTAATGGGTTCTGGTCATCTGAACAGCAAGCACTTTACCCTGTGAGCTATTTCTCCAACCTTTCCTTGGATAGTTTTAAGCTACAGCAAACACAGGGTCTGACTGAAAACTAGAGCACAATATGTGTTGGATCCACTTGAATTCCAAATGCCCCTCAAGTCATTCCTTGTCTGCGTCCTAGCAACACTTCCAAGCACATTGCTGGTGCTTCTTTACTGCTTCTAAAGCTGTCGCAGTTCTTACCCCTCACTCCATTTTTGTTGTGCTCTCTCTAAAGAAAACCTTTAACATACTCTTGTTTTCAAGCCTTCAGGAGCTCCACATGGCTGAAGTTCTCCATGAGTTTCCAAAGTCCAAACCCACTTTTCTTGTCTTACCTTCCACTGTTCAAAGCTTTTAAGTGTCTATCTCCTCTGGTAACAATGGCTTACTTCCTACTCTCTCATGGACTACTCCCACAGCAAATCACAATTAAGTACATCATCTTCTGCCTTCCTTCCTTCCTGCCTCAACATCCTAAATTATGAGTTCCTTTAACATATGGGTCTTGTTAAAAGACCTATATGTAGGTATGTATTGCTGCATTGTATACAGCAGGTGCCCAAGTACGAAATACCCAATGGCAGGTAGACATGAAAGATTAAGAACCATACTATACCACTAATGTGGAATAAGTGGTCAGTTATTCATTGGAGTTAGTAACAATAAAGTCAAATAATAAAACCACCATACAGTTAATATACTCAAGTCCCACATGAAAATTTCTAAGTAGCTGAATAACATGCCTTATTTAAAATAGCTACAATAGTAGCCAAGATGTTCTGTACATTTTTCATTTATAATTTTAAGTCACAAATGTTGTAATATTTATTGTTTTTCAAAGGAGGTATATGAGGTAGGTATGGCTATCCTTGTTTTACTCAAGAAAAACAAAAACAACCAAGAGCAGAGAACATTAACTAACTGGTAAGTAGATCTGAGTTGTTTGACTGTATATCCTTACCTTATTACTAGAGACCTCTCTTTTGTTTTTCCTTTTAAAACAATATACAAGGCAGAGAAAGTTGATATAGCTTGAAAGTTGATATACACTTTTATAGCAAAATAAAACCCTGTGGTCTAAACCTTGGCAGCAAGCAAATAATTATTTTTAAAAAATCAAAAAATGATACTTCAAATAACCACAGAAGTTACCCACTATTACACTGCATGGAGCTCTGAGGAGAAAAAGAGGAAAACTGAGATATGAGAACAAACTTCAGTTCTACTGGTGCCAAGTAGTGAGCATGAAAACTTCCTGAGCAGTCCTGACAATTTCAGTTTCAGTGCTTGGTTGGTCAACAGTGAAGCCAGAGGACACACACTGAAGTTACTCTGACCTGTAAGGAGTCACTTGCCTGACATAAGCAAAGCAGGATTGTCAGAAGCCAGGAGAGGAACTTGTTTTCCTACAAGATCACCAAAAGAAAACAAGAGGCAGAGTATTTCCTTCACTGTTAAGTCTCCCCCTAACTGAAACCTATCATTTATTTCAAGTATATTAGGAAGCACACTATATGGGACATTCCAGTTTAACACTGGGTGGCTGGAGCTACATCAGGCCAGTGGAATATGAGTGTCAATGGAAGAAAGCTAAAAGTTCACATACTTGAGTTTAAAGTCCCACTGTATGGCTTGGACATTGTTTTAACCTTTCTGTTTCTGAATTTCATCTGTAAAATGATAATGTCACTTTCTCCTTGGAAAAGTTACACGAGACAATAATAAAATGTGTTTAGCACAATACTTGACTCATCCAATGGACTAAGAAGGCTCAGTCATTACTACGATTATGGTCACTATCTCAGTTGTTTCCCTGTAACTTACTAACCTGAGAGAGCACTGCTCCTTTGCTATAATTTGTCTTGCTGTTACTCCCACTATTCTTCACAGCATATAATGCAAATCCTGAAAGAAAGTAAGAAAAATGATCCAGCTCTCATTTCCATGTCAATATTTCCATGCCAATGAATGACCAACACATCACAATGTCACTGTGCTAGGCTGAGCTAAACAGGGGCAAAGGGATAATCTGAGTAGAGGAGAAACTAATTTTAAGAATTAAGTGGTTTTTTGGGAACAAGGGAGGAGGATTTCTTAATAATTTTCTTACTCAGCTATTAAGCTTAGCTTATATAACCTGATGAGCAACAATAACTCATCTCCCTGAACAGCCTCAGAAACAATGCATTTGGTGTTTGAGGTTGTATGAGCTAACCATCCAGTCTGAGAATTGTAATGGAAGTGAACGGGGGTCTCATATAGGCCCATCTTTCAAGTGCAGCCTTCAGAGGCACACACATGCTATTAACAGTAAGTGAGGACAAAGTACACAAGCCTAAGATACTGAAGAGCATATGGCCGGAAAGCATTCTTCATCACTCCAATATATGAAGCACTGGCTGCAGGATGAGCAGGAGCAATGGCTACGGTTTAGAAAACAGCTCCCCACATCTTAAAATGCACACTCTGTTGTTAAAAGTATGCACGAGAAGTATAAAGTAAGGATCTACACACAATACCCTATAGACAATCATAGCATTTGCCATTTCTCTATCAGTCTTTTGAAGCACATATATCCTCCTTACTTTTGAAAAATATTTTTTTAAAAATTAGATACTATGACACATACTGTTTGACATGATTTCTCCTACTTTTCTATGTAGTCATCTTTCCATTTAATATGAAATAAAATCTTACAACAAACTTGCAAGGGCAGTTTTTTGCAAATTTATGCCCCAATATAATCACATCAAAATCAGAAGTTTTAAGACCCCAAACTTGAATTACAAGTCCCTACAGTCTCTTAGTGCTGTTTGTCTCTGTGCCAGGTCAAGCTTAGGAGCAGTGAAGTTTCTCAGCAGATGGAGCTGCATGGGATTAGGCTACAGCAAATCTGACTGGCTTGGAATTGGCTGATATCACAAGGAAGGCAGAAGAGTCAGCCTGAGTGAAGTGCTGTTGCCTCCACCTCTCGCCTTTCAGAGACAACAGAGAGGGCAGGCAGTCTTTAGTTCCCAGAGACAATCCTGCAGGACGTACTGCTCTACTTCTGCAGCCTACAGCCAAGTGGCTTTGGCTTCTAGTTGGTTCTTATACATGATGAAATTTTTCCACTTCCACCTTGTTTAAACTTCACTTAGGAATACATATAACCTCTCACAATGTTTAAGATTATAAAAGCTGAGAAAAAGACATAAGAGTTGCTCAAAACAGAACACTGTCTTATCAGATTCAACGTGTAATCACAGAAAGATCTAGTATGTTAACCAATGATCCCAGTGGCAGAAAAAGTAGGCAGATAGGGAGTACAGCAACTCCTTTGTCCCTGGGAAAGGATGGTGTAAAGCTAAGGAACTACTCCTTCCTTCAAACAAACTGCACTGTCAGTACAGAAAGGCTGTTCATATATACAGGAAACACTGTAGAAAGCAAGAGTCCATAACACTGAGCAGGGATTCTAAACTTAAGAGTCCAACACAATCTAAACTCTCAAGGCAAAGAACATAGGCGAGCTGGGGAGCAAGGGCTGGCAAAGCAGCATGGAACAGACGGAATGAGGAATTTCAAACACTAAACAAAGCAACAGACTTTTGGAAAGCTGCAGGCTGGTTATGGATGGCTTGTATAAAATTTAAAAGAAAAAAGATATAAAAAACCCTGGGTTTATAAACTCTTTATTATAAATTACTAGTAAATTTACAATAAAATTAACTACATATATCCAGACTCTCGAGGGAGGCAAAGTCAAAGGTATTAAGAGATCCTTGAAGTAGATATAGCTCAATGGGACAGGGCCTGCCTAACATGACCATAAGTTTAAGCCCCAGGACCACAGAAAGATCTTCATTTCCACCCTTAAGAGTATGGAATAAACTTTGAAAAAGATAACACAGAGTGGTGTGGAAAGAAGGCTTTAGTACCAGGAGAGGAACTATGTCCTCTGTAGCTATACATCACTCAGGTCCTTAGTACTGATAAGGTCTCATAAAAACTACAGCAAAACTACCAAGAAACAAGACATGAAGGTGGGTTAATTCTAAAACAGTTTAGAATGCTAACCAGTGTTCAGCAGTCTCCTTCAATTCAAGATCATTTCCCTGTCAGCACTTACTGAGTGGCTCTTCTGGGCCAGCACTACTAAGGGTACAGGTACACCAAGCAGAGTCAGCACTTACCTACAAGTCTACAGAGATAGGTGAGAACATCAGTGTTTACAACTATGACAGACAAGACTCCTGACATAAGGCTCTAAAGTATCCAGTAGTAAAACACCACAGGGCAAGTATGAAGCAGAAAAAGCTTTCCAAATGTATGCCCTGGCCCTGGCACACATAGTGGAGCCGGAGAATGCATTACTTTGTACCTTTCTACAGAGAAACCACTCCTAAAAAGGCAAGCAATTGATAAGTGGCATAAAATGACAGGCTTAATACACACACACACACAAAGTGCCATAAAATGACAGGCTTAATACACACACACACACACACACACACACACACACACACACACGAAGATATGTCAATCAAGAAAAATATTACCACTCATTTTATATAAAAATTTTAATTTTTATCTTTAAACTATAGACTATACATGATTTGCAAAGGAGACTGTACCAAACAATGTTCAAAGAAGAATCATCCGTTTTATGCCTTTTCTTTTGTCTGGTCACTCAGAAATATAATGTTATCTGGAAAGAAACCAAAGTGTAAGAGTCACTTTCAGAATGCTATCTTCATTTCATTGATAATTCCCCTCCAACACAGAAATCCTTTAGTGGTATTACAAAATTTCAAAAAAAGTAACTTTTGTTGTGTTCATAAGAGGTTCACAAGAGGCAATCAATCAATGAACCCAACAGAACAGGCTGCAACTGCTTGTCCAACAATTCCGACTTCATTACAGGATGAGAGCGTTAAGTTCTCTCCGGCAACAGCTTTCTGTAAAGGAGGTATTCTGTAAGCACTAGTAAGCACACCTACACACAAGAGGCTCAATGAACACGTTACACATGTACATGCTGCAAACATGTAGCAAAGTGCAAGAGCCACCTCACAAGTTAGTGACTGCAAGTTTATTTGCTTTTAAAGGAAATAGATTCATTTTACATTCTAAAACTGAATTTCATATTCTGGCTGGGTGGTTGTATTGTACCCTTTTAATCCCAGCAGTCAGGAGGCAGAGGCAGAGGCAGATGGACCTCTAAGTTCAAAGCCAGCCTGATCTACAGAGAGAGTTCTAAGACAGCCAGGGCTAAGCAGAGAAACTCTGCCTCAAAAAAAAAAAAACCAGTAAGAAGGAAAGAAGGAAGGACAGAAGGAAGGAAGGAAAGAACTATAATCTCATATACTCGTTTTTGGGAAAAGTTTTACATATTACAAAGCAAACATCTGAATTCAAAAACAAAGTGGACATTGCTCTGATTATTTCAAAGAAAATTAGCTAAAAACAACCAACGATAAAGAGGTTAAGTAGCATTTCTTGGATAACTCCAAACATTTTAAATTGTTTAGGAGTAATGGCCCATCCTGTAATGAAGTCTGAATTGGTGGACAAGCAGTTGCGGCCTGTTCTGCTGGACTGATTGATTGATTGATTGCCTCTTGTATACCTCTCATGAACACAACAAAAGTTACTTAACTATAAAATTATTTAAAAGATGGTTAATAGTAACAATTACTTCATGACTGTACAGGATTAGAATGGAATCACTGTCAAAAGCCAAGAGTGCCATCTACTGGTATATTTTTGCTTTAAAGGTCAAATATGACCCCTAAGTGAAAAAATAGTATAGAGATAAGAGATAAATGGAAGGAGTCAATATTAATAAAAAAGAATTAAAACAAAATAAACAATAACAAAACAATAACAGAAAATAATTTAGGATGCTAAATATACTTTTAAATGACTCTATATTTGCTAGTATTTGCAACATGAGAAAGAGGACTTGCTTTTTAGATTATGTTAATATACAATAAGTTATATGTAATCAGAAAAAAATCAAATAGGTTTCTGGGTTTCTTCAAACATTACTGAATGCTATTCAGCTTTTCTGTGAACCATAAATAGTCAACTGACCAGACCAGTAGCAACTATGAAAAGAAAAAAGTAAACTGTGAACAATGTGAAATGTTTCTCAACCTACCTTAGTTTGTAAAAACTCAACAATTCAAATATAGCTGTCTATAAATCTGGCTTATAGTGGAACACAAAGGGAGATTAAAAAATATCTACATTGGTTTTCAAAGTCGATACCTTTTCTTTTTTTAATTAATTAATTAATTAATTAATTTATATGAGTACACTGTCACTAACACACAAAAAGAGGGCATCAGATCCCATTACAGATGGTTGTGAGCCACCATATGGTTGCTGGGATTTGAACTCAGGACCTCTGTAAGAGCAGTCAGTGCTCTTACCTGCTGAGCAATCTCTCTAGCCCCATCAATATATTTTCTAAAAATATTACTATTAGGAAAATAAGTGATTATTGCTTTAAATAACATAATTTACCAATATGAACAGTGAATAAGAGATAAACATTGAAACAAAGAAAAAGAAAAGGATTTTTAAAAAGCATATAGATTATAAGAAAGCCGGAATAATCCAGGGAAGAGTGAATAAAATGACATCTATTTTTTAAAGTAAAGAATGCCATAATAATCTCAACATGGGTGAAATAACAGTGTTACAAAAACACCTTTTCTTTCAGAGATATGAGCTAATATTTATGAATAAAATAGAACAGCATCACTTCCAACTGATCCTGGAAGACAAAAAGCAGCCGATGAGCCAATCTGGCCATTAGTGCTAAGTGATGAGGTGAAGCACACAAGCCACAAGTGGCTAGTCCACCATTCTCTCTACTCACAGACTTTAGAAACAGGGCAAGCTATAGGATATCACTGCACTACAGCCTATCTCAGGAGTTCAGAAACACTAAGAAATTTCAGTAATTTTTTTTCACTCCTCTCTATAAAATAGGTTTCTAGGCATTTATAACAAAAACAAAATAAGTAAATTGGAGGTCTAACTCATAATTTTAGCAACTTATTCAAGAAATAATAAAATATGTCTCATTAAAAGAATAATTTAGTAACATTTTAATTTTCATGTTAACATTAAAATCTGTTAAGCAGGTACTCTTAAAAAACAAAATGATATTAAATTGGTAAGGTATCTTTATTTCATTAGTCTACACATAACTTGATTTAAAAAAGCATTTAAGTTACAGATACATAAACAGTTGTACTGTTTTCAAAATTCTTGTAAAACTTTCGAGGGTTGACCTCTTCTCATATTGTTTTATGTCTATGTAGTACATCTGGTTTTGTATTTTGTTTAAAGACATAGTTTTTAAATTTCACGTGAAGACTGCTGTACCTTCAGTTTCAAAGTTTTGAATAAATCACAAATTCCTAACATCACAGTTCTGCAAATGCCTTTGCATATACACTTCTTGTATAGCCAGAGTGTTTTTAAAAGATACTAAGATTAAATTCTTCCAAGTTAACAGTATGTACTGCAGGAACAAGTTGCTTTTATATTCTACACAGAGTTCCTCCTGAACTAAACATGTGAATAGACAGAGAGCCTTTTAGAGGAATAAATAAATGTGGACAACATCAGCACACAGTAAAAGGAAAAGAATAAAAGCCCTCTGGGGAGTTTCCTGCAGTGTTGCTTAGAGGCCCAGTCAAAAGCGGCCTATAATATGCCAACCCTTTCAATGAACAAGAAACACTGTGTACCAGGAGCTTCTTACCAGCTATGATTGTTGTTGCTTGCCGCCTCACATTGTTTTTATCCATGTATTCACCATAGTCCACTTTCCCTTCCACAAATATACGAGCCCTGATATAAAGAAATGCAGTCTTTAGTCCGTAGATTCTAATCCTGCCTTTCGAGGTGTCAGGACATGGGTAGCAAGTACAAGCTCAAGATGAAACAACTGTACTTTACTAAACACATCTTCAATTTCAAAATTAAGAGTACTGAAACACAATGCACAATCTAGTTAAGAAGGACAATGTTACCCAGGCATGGTAGTATCTTCCCATAATCCAATATACAGGAAGCTAAAGCCAGAGGACTGGAAGTTTTAGGCCCACCTGGGCACCTCAGTGAAGCCCGGCCTCAAACGTAAAACTTTACATAAAGTACAGGAGATATAATTCAGTGATACTGCATTCACTCAACGTATACAAAGCACTGGGTTCAATCTCTAATATCTCTCTCTCTCTCTTTCTCTCTCTCTCACTCTCTCTCTCTCTCTCTCTCACACACACACACACTCTGACACTTTTGACCTTTTCCTTCAAATAGCCTGTGTTTATGTGTCTTCACATATCCATATATACAAATAAAAGGTATGTAATTACTGCAAAGAAATTGAAATTCTAGTCACTGCTAAAATTATTTCTCATGAAATTTTAGTTCCACAAATAAGTATATTTCTAAACGTAAAAAGTACATCCACAAACATTCCTTTGTTACTCTACACATTCAGAAAAGACACTTCCATACATAATCAACCTAAGCATTGTAAATGGGAATTACTAGGTCTAAAAAAAATTATCAAATATAAAATAATTACTGTGACAGCTACCATAGTAACTTAGCACATCAGAAATCAATTAGTCCAGACTCTCTAAAGACATTAATTATATGGTTGCTCAGAGACCAGACATGACCTCCATGATCCCTGATCACAGGGACACAGGATATCCTATAGACAAATGCTGTAGATGCTTTGCAAAGGGTATCTGCAGCTGTAGAATGAATGGCCGTACAGTTATCTTGCCTCGTTTATTTCTATTTATGTACTGATGCTGTTTGCTCTAACTTGTCAGCGGGCTAAAACCAGAGACTTTCTGTGAACATGACATTAAGGACTACACACATATCCACGTCAGCACTTCAGGGAAAGCTAGGCAAGAGAACACTGGTTACCGACTCTTTTGGCCATTCAATCCAGAAGATCCTTTCTCTAACTTACCCCTTTTTCACATACTGATATGCCACATCTCTGAGGCCTGGTCGAAATACTGATATTCTGTGCCATGTCGTCTTTTGACTGACGTCACCTAAACCACCAGATACAGAAAACGGGATTATAGATGCCAGCAGGTAACACAAATGCCAACAACACAGAACATATCTCGGGAAAACAAGCTTTCAATTTCTAAAAAGAAAAAAAGAACAGAACTAATGAAGCCACACTATCTATAAGTTAACTTTTTAATATTAGGTAAACAATAATAAATATGTACTTATTGTTCATAAATAACAACTAGAGCCTTTTACACTTACCCATTTGGTATACTTCACTGTCCCCTGATCGCCACATCTCATTTGTTGCTAGAGAAAATATCGTGACTGGATTTTTTCCTTCCACCTGTCTCATTACAGGGTCCTGACCTACTCGCCCAAGTAACTGAACACGATTCAGAGCTGAAATACAAAGCAGAAAGGAAATGAAACTGAGAATCAGTTGATGACTATGTTCTACAGAACAATGTGCTCAAAGTTTATGCATCCTGAAAATTTGATTCTCTGCCTTTTAACTTCCAGTGTAACAGTATCTGGTGGTGATCCCTGTGTAGGATATTAGGTTTAGATGAGGTTATGAAGGTGAAGCCTCCATGATGGAATTAAAGTGTCCTTATAAGGAAAGAAAAAGACCAGAGTCCCAACCACCCCACTACTGCCATATAAAGACAAAAGTGACAGGGCAACTATCTACAAACCAGTAAGTTGT